>JASGAT010345062.1:0-12045 GCA_030220025.1 Chelon auratus | reverse complement strand
GAATAAATGGGGGCCCTGATTTATAAACATACCCTCTAGCACTCTGTGAGATCCTTAATTTAATATTTTTAAATGCTAGCATGGTTGTTTTTCTTATATACTAGATATTATCTTGTGACAGTGATGACCGCTTTTGCAGCCGCAACACATTCATGTTCCCTCTTCTAGCGCTTGTCTTTTGTTGCTAAAGAGCAGCAGTATTAGTTTTGGCTGTAAACACAAACCCAGGGCCTGTAAGTGAGCCGTGTCTCACACTTCCCCAGATGGTCCCCGTCTATCTTTAAGGTTTACCATACTGGGATGCATCGAAGAGTCCTTAACGCTGCTAAGTAGCACTTGTTTTATTTAGACAAGGGCAGGCCACGGTTGACGTATGTATGTGTGTTAACCATACAGGCATGTTGGTACCGTTGCTGTGGGTAACTAATAGAAGCGGAATAATGTATAACATTTGTGTCTTTGTGACTCAGGTACCATAAAAGTGACCCATTATTCACGCAGACCCAACTGCAATAGCAGGGGGGGATGTTTGCCATACATATTCCATATAATATATACAGTACAAATCATTTTATTGTAACCCTTAAGACGAGCATTGTTCCACAAAGATCTGAAGACAAGCATGCTTGAATAAATGAAAGAAGCACTGAGAGCGCCGCATACATATATGTATATCGTATGTACCTTATACAGGCTGGCCCTTGCTGCAACAGAGACCTCTTACAGATGCTGGTTTTTCACCTTTGTTAAAAAAAATTCTGCTTATGAGCCAATTAAAGACCCGTGATCACATCTACGCTGCAGTGCATGGTGGGAATGTGGTTTTAATGCACATTAATGGGAATTTTTTGGGCTGCGAGCAAAAGTGCTAATGCACAGGATTATTCTGTTTGACGGGGACTGCTCTAATCTGTCACAGAGAGGTGTATGTACTGACATTTTATTGTCTCAGTCACTGCACTAATTTTAATCCCAATTCAAGCTTCACATAACGGCTTTCACTCACCGGCTGAACTGTTGGGAGAGTCGCATTATTGTTCCTTTGGGCTCGAGCAGGGAGAAGAAATTAGGAATTTTACTGTCCTTAATGGACATTGATCCGAGCAGTTTGTTAAAACAGTGACGTGGGCAACTGTGTTGTGTTAAAAATGACATTTAGCGATGTGGACATATAGTACAAAGCCTGCTTACTTGAAGCTAAACTGAGCAACCTCAATATGTAATATGTTCCAGGTCATTAAACACATCCTCTGAGGGTATTAGTGGCCGGGTGGCGTGTACTGCATCTGAGCTCAGACCCCCTCTCTCATCTTTTTGCATTTTAGGGAAGGCAAGTTTCCAGATTTGAGTGGATGGATCACACTGACCTAATCTGCTATTATCCTTTCAAAGACTAGTGTGCAGTAATTTCATCACTTTGGCGAGTGAAGACCGTTAAGATGGACAATATCTCAATAACGCACTAATCAATCACTTTTAGAGTGCATTACTGTGAGAGGGAGCTTTGCCCCACAGAGTGCTGCCTGATATAAATAGCAGATTGGCTTCCTCCGTGGCTCTTTTTCAATTTCCATCAGTATTCGCTGCATGTGTCTCATGCTGCTCACCCGCCTCACGAACACACACTCTCATTCAGATCGGAGCAATCACATAATGAAACTTAAATTCTGCAGCACGTCCTGCGGCACAATCATAGTTTGAAGGATTGGCATCTGTTCAAAAGGCACAAAACTACTTTGAGGATGCATTTGAGCATAACTTCACATGGTTCCAGCCTTTTTAAAGAGAACTATGCTGCGAATAGTCATTGAGTTACAGTTAAGTAGGTATGCTTCGATATATATTTTCAGATACTGACGGAGGGAGCGCTGTTTGCGGGTGCACGTGGCTCCCAAAGCGAGATAGTCGCATCTTGCTAATCCATCTAAAATGCCCAGGAGGTGCCCCGCCCATTCTGAACTGCCCTTTAATTACAAGAGACTGCTGCTCTTGTACAAACGCTTGTGCATCAGATAACTATGGCACCTGTCACGTTGCAGTAGCAAAACAAAGATGATGTGAAACAAAAAGAGGACGTATTTATTGCAAAACAATGACTAAGATAAAGACATACCGCTATAAAGGTTTAATGTTCTTCTAATGTTCCTTTTTAGGACAATAATGTCCTTATGAGAATGAACCTTGCTTTTTTTTTATAGTAGTTTTACTTCTTATCGTTTTTACTTTTTTATAGTCTTACATTTGGGACCTGTTATGTCTGATACTTTCATCGTGTCTTAAATTTTCTCGTGAGATGAGGTACTTTTTATGGCCTATTAATTCAGCTCACAGAAGACATTTAAATCAGCTGTGTTTTAAAGGTGAATTTTTAAGTTTGTATTCTGAGCTTCTGCACGTCTCAGGTCTCCAAAATCCACCATTTGGTGCACACACAAAGGCGGTCTGTTCAGTATGTGTGATGCTCCTGCAGCCAAATCAGTGGGATTTGATGGGATTTGTCAAGCACACCAGAATTCCCTTTCTCATCACATGTCCTGTTGCCTCTGTGCAAGCAGACAATACACTTGGGGATGAACGTGCACCAAAAAAAAAAAAAAAAAAGGACGTTCGAAAACATGTTGGCGAATGCTGGCGTCGTGTAGAAGAAGAGGTTATCTCATTCTTTCTTTGGCAACTTTGAACGGATTAAGCATTGTTCTCGTTGTTTCCTGGTGGGAGGATATTCATGTTTATTTCTTTTTTTCTATAGGCTTCATTTTGTGTTGATCTGGGCTAAGAGGAGTGTTCCTCCCGAAGGCACACAAAGCACAAGGTGCTGTCTGAGCCATGTGGGTGGTCAAAGTATCTCTGCTTCAGTTTATTATGACTCAAGATTGAAGAGGATAAAAAAAAAATAAAAGGGTTTTCATTAGCGGCTGAACACAAAGCAGAGAACAAATCCACCGCCTATAGATGCATGACTGTGATTTTTTTAAAGTGCAGCAATGACCCAACACCCCTTTCCATCTCCTCCCTCTCTCCCTCCCTCCCTCTCTCCCTCCCTTCCTGTCCACTGTTGCAGTATCTTGTTGTGCTGGACCCATCCCGGAGTATCACAAACAGCCCACAGCACCCCCTCTCTCTGTATGAATCCACCTTCATGATTAAAACATATCCCTCTCCTCTTCAGAGAAAAAACGGAAACCTTCAGTTTGGAGAGTATTTCCGTTAAATGCAGCCCTAAATGACATCACATTGCTGCAGTGCTGCACTGTCCGTGAAAGGTGTCAATCGTTTCCCCTGATACCAAGAATTTGTCCACCGGCCACTTGGCTCTGCTCTGCTCCAGACATCATGGCGTGGCAACATGTATCTCTTCATAGCCGGCTCGCGTTACGCAGGTGGACGCCTGCATGAGGAGTAGAGGCGCATTTGCAAAGAGAGAGAGAGAGAGAGAGAAAAAAAAAGGGTTGCCTGTTCTCCGGGACACAGCAGCATTATTATATTCCCTGCCACATCCCGCACGGAGAGAAATCCACCGCATTGCTTTGTTGAAGGAGCTCACGGACCAAGTCGTCTATATATATATATATATAAAAAACTAATTGCTCGCATGGGTGCGCATAGTATTATAGGAGAAAGAAAGAAAAAACGCGCGATCAGTGCATGGGTGGGATTCCTTCATTGCGCTTCAGACAGGGGAAGTTATGACAACAAGCGGCTACAGCGGAGGCAAACAAATGGCAGATTAACACGCGTGGTAACTGCGCTGTGCCGCCGTAATTAAGGGAGAGTTTTCTACCTTCGTGCTTTTTTTAATTTTATTTTTCTTTTTTCTTTTTTTTTTCTTTTTTGATGGACTTGAAGCCTGAATTTGACGCCAACCTTCACCCGTCCGACGCTTCTCCGGGAGCGCAACCCAGCGCTTCAAAGGGAGCTCCGGACTGCAGCTCTCCATCCCGACACCACCTCTGCTGCGATTCGTAACAGCCGTGAGATTTATTGGGAATTTAATCCGCCGGGTTTTTTTTTTTCTCGCTACACAAACCCACACGCTGAGGGTGGACTTGATACGACCGCGTTTTAAACCCATTTGAAGACGGCTCGGACTCAAGTCTCGGACTCAAGCCCGGGCTTTCGGATTTTTTGGGGGGTTGGGGGTGGGGGGAGATGGATTTCAGCTTTACGTTTTCTGCCTTTAAGCCTCGGATCGTACTGGGATTTTAGGTGGGGTTTTTACCCCGACGCAGGTAACTGGAAGGTACCCCACTGTCTTATTGTTGATGACACTTGAGCGGCAGATTGTCGGTCGTCACGTCCCTTGGATTTTTTTTTCCTTCTCCAGCAGATCCCTGACCAGCGTGACAAGAAGCTTTTTACGCGTTAATTTGGAATAAATGAACTCTCGTCTCCGTCTGAGATCCGCTGTGAATTTATCCAGCGAGACAAGAGTGTGGACGTCTAAATTATGTGCAGCATCCCTTTGGCATCTTCTATATTAGTCCCACTTTTGGTAAGTCTCCTAGACTTGGTGAGAAACGTAAATGGACTTTGGCAGCTTTGACACATGTGTGGGTGAAATGCATGTCTCTATTATGAGCTAAATGTTTCCAGATGTAAGATGTGTGCATAGGTTGTGCAAACTAAATATAGAATACCAGCGTATCTATCTATCTATCTATCTATCTATCTATCTATCTATCTATCTATCTATCTGTCTATCTATCTATCTATCTATCTATGAAGCAATACACTGTGCATATTTTTATCTGTGCTTGCATAATGTGCAACTCCCCACTTTAAAGGCAGCCATCCACAGTAGTCTGCTGGATATGATGCCTGTCTGGCAGAGATGTGTCCAGGCTCCATAAGATATTCAGCAACCTCACATGGTGGAATAGTTCGTATCAGTGCTGTTATACAATCTGTTACAGGGAATGTGTGACGGGGCCCCAAAACAGTCGTGTCATGGTGTGTGCTGGGCCGTGGCTCCTACCTGTGCGGCGGAGATGGTTAAACAGTGGCACACGAATTGAATTCCCACGGACACAAGCGCGTGTGGAAACGGCCCGGGCGTGTCTGCATCAGCACGACGCAGAGACCAAGACTTCTTCGTATAAATTAGCAGCAGTGGCAGCTGAAACCTTCCCATCAGGGCAGATTGCGCTGATTTCTCCTAGGGTGGACGGTTTTGCCGCGGGGCCACGGAGCCTGGTTGATGAGGGAAAACTTGTTACTGATAACTTCTGAGTTTAAAAGCCATACTGCTAGGTGCTTATTTGATTTTATGGAGAGCAGAGGCCTCAGCAGGATGTGTGCAGAAGTGGCACATGAGCATTTGTTTTGAACAACCAGCTAAGAAGGTCTGGAGATGATAAAGGGTTACAGAAGCACTGATCCAGCATGATAACGATCTCATGGCTGCTGTGAGTGAATGCCGGCCATTAATTTAGCAGGTGGAATATTTAGTCCATCAGATCATTTTCCGGTCACCTAATGAGCTCACACTCCTCAGCTTCAACTCAGCATTTGTGGGAAGTTTGTTACACCCCTTGAGAGGTCGGTGTCTGGTCTCCGGAAAATATGTGTTCATCACTCAGAGGAAATCAGCATCGGCAGTCAAGAGAAGAGGGTCCAGGGTGGCTGCGTGGAGGTATAGAGGTTGTAAATCTATTAGATTGAGGCGGGGTTAGATGTCAATATCTTATACTAAAGTCAAGTGAGCGTCCCTCATATAGCTCCGCTTTATCTGCACAATACCTTCAAAGACGTACCCTGGGGAAGATCTAGCCACTGGCCAGCTGTGTGGCTTCATCAGCGTTGCTGCAGTTTGCACTGCCACTGGAAAACGGTGCATTTACCAGCTGTATACACCATCCCTCAGCATTAGTGATGCATATATGTTCCTGCATGGCAGATTACCCCACCTCTTGGCAGTTGTCCGCAAATGTCTACAGTAAAATGAAAAATGACAGTTGCCACGAGGCCTTGGCATTGTTCCACTCTCTGACGGATGTCTGAGAGTAATAACATCTCGAACTGTATTTATCATGTTAGACTCTTATGGTTAAAAACAAGCACAGGAAGCAGGCTCAGGGACTTGGCTCAATGTTACTGTTAAGTGTTTTAAGTGCAGGTTCAACCGTGTGTTTCTGACTGGCTGAGTGAATAGAGTAAATTGAAATTATGTTGGGTTAAAACTGTGCATCGTGCAGGTTTTAACATGGGGGACATGAAAAGACTTCTAAAAACAGAGGTTAATGAGGTTTCTTCTTAGGAGGCTTGATACCCTTGAGCCTTATTGGATTTGTAATTTGAATTAGCAGTGTGTGCAGTGGGACTCTTGTGTATTTAGATGTCCTTTTTTTTTTTCTTTTCTTTTTTTTTCTTTTTTTTGTACTTGCTGTATGTGTTGCGGTAAGCGGCGATGATCACGTCTTTGGCCTGTCACAGATTTGCAGGATGTTACGGCAGAAGCTCAGAGCGCTCGCTGTCATGTGTTTGCCTAATGAAATCAGACAGGATGGTCATTATCATTATCATGCATTATTGCCAACACTTCCATGTACGGCGGTGCTAATGCAGGCAGGAAACGACTGCACAACAAATTCATATCTCAGCAGGTAATGCATAAAGAGAAAGTTGCGACGGCAGTGTGTGCTCAGATCCGTTCGTTCTCCGCTCTCTAGGTTGCTGTATACGGGCCGATGGGTGAGATTAATGGTGCCTCTCTGCCTTGCCATTCTGTTGCATTGTGTTACAGCAGCTGCTCATGGTGCCAGTGTCATGTGTTAGCATTATGAAATCGGGACCAGTGGAGGGTTTTCAGACACCGCAGGAATGAGAGAATAACAGCAAACAGGAGCTGTTGATGTGTGTTCTGTTGAGTATAAAAATCCTTCATAAGACAATATAAAGACCTGCCTTTGTTCTCTATACAAGGTTTATTAAAATAGCTATTTAGAGTGAGTCATGCTCACATCTTGACATTTTCAAAATGAAAGAAAATGATTTTTTTTCTTGATATTTAGAGCTGTTATTGCTAGAAATGAAAGCGGTAGTATGATTTTAAGTGTAATTCATCATAATTCCTACAGTCTTACGTGCAGTATTACGACGCCGTATGATATTGCATGCTAAATTGGAAATGCAGAAATAAGACATTGAACACAGCATTATGCAAACGTTCCACATCGAGAAAGGTCCATTGTGTTAACATGTGAAGGGATATTGAATTTTCACCTTGAGTTATTGCATTATTTGGACATAAACAGCAAAAACATCTGACACCACGAAAAAAAAAAGCAGTGTCGGTGACTAAATAAAAATGATACCCTCTTGTTAAGTTGGTGAATTTTTGACCCTGCGTGCGGTAAAGAAGGGAGAAAATAAGTACCAATTAAGTTGTTACCAGTCGACAGGCTGAGATAGATGTTTCTCCCAAGGCAAGTGAAGTTATTTAGTGCTCAAGATGCATGTGAAAAAGTTGAAGAAATGGCGTAATTACTACTAGCCAAAAAGATCAAAGGAGTAGCCACCAAAGCTCTGAAGCAATTAAACTGGAGCAATTTTTTTTTTTGTGGGTTAGCGAGTAACAAAGAGGCAGGAATAAAAAATAAATAAATAAATAAAAAAGGCGGTGGTGCACTCAAGGCTTGAAACACTGGAGGAAACACAGGTAAATAACATGCAGGCCTCAAGAGGCTTTAAACGGTTTTCAACTTTGCTGCATCATGAATTTCAATCGGAGCAAAAGGTGAGAGCAATAAAGATTGCACAAAATGGCTTCTCCAGTGATATTGTTAAAGTCTTAAATAAAGCAATTGTTTAGATTGCTCCTTCTTCCTCTTGAGTAAACGGTGAATTGTTCGGTGTTGAGGACACAGATTGTATTTTTTTGTTGTGCAGATGTTGCATACGACGTTGCTTCACAGCAAGAAGGTCATGTTTTTTTTTTGTGCACGTGTGGAAAAGATAAGTCAATAAATTGAATTGTAAGCTATATTTTCCTTGTTTGAAGGTGAGTGTGACTTCACTAGCTTAGACGTCTGACCTGTCCTCAGTGTACCTTGCCTCTCCGTTGCATGCTGGGATAGGCTGCTGCATCCTGTTACCGTGAGTAGGACAAGCAGTGTTGAAAATGGATGAATGAATTGCATTATTTACCCTAAGTGACTTCCTCTGTTGCCTTTGTTGCCATAAATATCTTCCAGTCAATCGAATGTCAGTGAAACAAAATAAAGTAAAACCTGAGGAGCAGAATACTCTCGAGAACTTCCCAAAAATACTATCCAGAGGTGCTTAAACCGGAGTATCTCGTGTTTTTTATGTCTTACGAACATTCATATTCTGACTTGGTAACCTTTGGAAATAATGATTCCTTTTATCTCTGAGGCTTTTAGTCTCTCACGTCTGAGCCGTGTATCTGAATAAGGAAAACTGTCATTTATTGTCAAGGAGATTGAATGTGGGCCTGGAGTGCACCTGTTAATGGCGAAGTGTTGTTTGTTTCTGGCGATGACTGATAGGTTAAAGACTGACCAGCTCGGCGCTACATGACGACTGTCACATGTAAAATGGAGGGTTTGACCAGAATGTACAATGGGTTGAGGTGTGGAGGGCTACTGAGGGGAGCAGCGGAGAGTGAATTTGAGAGGGCCTAGGGATTCACATAAAAATCCATATTAGGGAGTGAATTCTTCCATGAATGCTGTGCAGGATGTGGTGCGATGCTGAGCTGAGCCTAGTGGTAAGCAGCGGTTATAATCCAAACGTACCATATTCAACCTGTCTAGAACAGCTGGAGTCCTGACAGTCATATTCAGCTGGGAATAGCATGTAACCTGCTGCAAAGCACATGGCATTTAAACTGCAGAAGAGCATCACTTCTATACCCACGAGATCCCCTCCGTGCTACCAGCCAGTCGGCCATTCCTTCTGCTGACTCGGGTGAGAAAATTATTGGTGGCATCTGTCCCCCTCAAGAAACACAGTTGTGCAGTCGTCCTGCCACTGTGGCAGTCTTTACCCGTTGCTCCTGACACTGTGTGTCAGAGCCTTTATACGGCCATTTAAATAACGTGATATGATATCGTGTTGTAAACAAAACACAAAGGATGAGTGCAGTATCATAGCTAACTTCCAATCAGATGCCTTAAATGGCTGCTTCTCGTCTTCTGCTGTTTACCTGAAGGTGACATTGATTTAGATCATGCTTTCAGTTGCTGCATCTGGTCATACTGATCAATATCTTCTTCTAGAACAGCATTTCCCTTTGGCTCTCTTGAGAAAGCCAATTAAGAGGGCTTCATGCTCTCACATGGAATCTGAAATGTGCACAAACACTATCTTACCCACCGTCCCATTAAATAATGCATAAGAACAATATATTATTGGAGAGCGCTTACGACCACAGGTCTTACTAGTCCTATTAAGACTTTCTCCTCTGAACTAAGAAGCATCGGACAAAATGTAGTGCATTTAATGCACTATTCAGTCTTGACTGAGGCATTAGGAAAAAAGATAATGCCTCCACAAATTACTCCCACTGAATATGGCACTGTGATGAGAGATCGTTCCGTCCCATCCATTGATTTGTTTGTCAGAAAGTCGTATGACGTGCTCTTCATCAGACTGCAACAGCCTCATTGGAGATATCTAACTCTGCTGCCTATTAAAGAGGGGCAGACTACAGGAGCATTAAGTATTCTAGTGAACTGAATAGTAAAGAGCTTCAACCTTCACTTTCTGTTTTCTCGGTTTCTGGCTTTAATAGAGACACATGCATAATCCATCACCTCTGCACAAAAACAAGAAGTCTGTGAATATTAACTTGTCAGTGTTCATGTTTTAACCTAGTTATCATTTCAAAGTACTGATGTGTGTTGTTCCGTGACAGCTGTGCATCACTTTATTCCATTTGATGTTGTGTAGCCGCAGTTAAAAATCCTATCATTTTAGTTGTTTCTGTGTTATAATAGAGACTTTCTATCTCACGATCTAATCAAAGAGCATGTTGACTTCTGAAAGATGAACAATCCTGAATTCTTGCTCACAATTAATACTGGAAATAAGACTAAATCCCTCCGTAGTCTGTGTATGTTTGTGAGGGGAATTTCACAGAAGTGCGTGTGCATTGATATGAGTCTAACTAGATCATCACAAACATGCACAGCCTTAACAAGATGAAAAATATATCACCTCAAAGAAACAGCAGCAGCAGAATAATCTCACATTTGGCCCAAATCCATAAAAAAAGTTTACTTTGGTGCAGTCTTTGGTGAATGGGTTATTTGATGTCTAGCTAATATGCACACAGAAACTGATGATTTACTGCCTTGGGTTGGAAACAATAACAACTTACCAGGTTTATTTCAAAGTGTGGTGCACTATATTTGTGTAAAACTGCAGATTATTGCTGTGAGACCTTTGAAAGCTTCATAATTCTGAAATACCGAGCGCATTTTCCACAGAATAGATTGAAGGTGCAGCTGGGTATAAATGTTGTGCTCATAATTATTGATCAGTGTTTTCTGAGAGCAGTGGAGGTAGAATATATCCCACATGTTGGCTGTCAATTAAATAATTACGGTGTAAACAATATTACCTTCCAAATGTTCACTTGGAATTAAGGAAAACTGTGAAGATTGTTCAGAGGTAAGCCTCCTTTGGAAGAGTCTGTGCATTGTGTTGTGTTGTTCCATTTATTGGGCTGTATTTTTCTATAAGTAAGCAATATAACCCCTTGATCAGCACATTGCCTCACATACAGCACACGAGCAGAAGGACATTTAAGTAGGGAGAATTTCTTGCTGATGCAGAGCTCGAGCTCTGGCTCGGGAAATCTATCCCTCAGATCAACATTTATTGGATGTTTCTATCCATCCATGCTTCCAAATCATCCGCTCAAGTTCAGCTGTTAATTACAAGAGCTTGTGCTGCTGTACTGTTTCCAGCAGTGAGTTAGTTTACGCGATGCTTAATTTTCGTGATCCTGCTTCAGGAGTTTTGTGTGGTCTGAATGTATACAGTCACTCTAATGTGTCTGCAGGCGGACTGGCTAAGTGGTTAAGTAGGTCGTACGAAGCCTGTTGAGCATGAAATGGTCATGTTAGCATGCATTTGTTGGATGACCATGCTGAGCATAGCATACATTAACATAACTTAATTTACATGAGTCTGTGCACCAGCTCTGTGCATCTCCATGCAGCTGTCAGTAGCAGGTATGTCCACTTAACAGCCTTCTAAAATCTAAAACATACTCGTACAACAAACCTCCAATAAGTCCAACCAAGGTTAAATACTTGGAAACAGCTCTCTGCATAATGACTGACACTTGCAACCAAAATTTAAAAATTGTAGCTTAAAGGGGAGCTACTTTTTTTTTTTTTTTTTACAACCTGTACCTTATTTCTGGCATAAAATATGATCGTTTACTCACCCATATAACTTTTGTGTCATTTGTAGTCGTTTGGGAGATATTTAGATCTGCGTATATCTATATAGTGTTAGTGACTGGGGCACCAAAACGCAGCCTCTAAATAACGCATTATCTGCTGCAAAACTCGTTCGTTTCACCAATATTTTGTTATCGTACGCTAGTGCTATTCCCTGTTGAGTCCATAGTTACCAGTTATCATCATTTGGGTTCTGTAGATTGACCTACAGAACCCGGATGACATCTTCTGACCTGGATGATGTCATCTCTGAGCATCGCACGCACCCGCGACGTCGGCTTGTTTACCTGTAATTTTCTACTGCTATGGTTCGTCCACAACCTCTGAATATCGGAGTCTGGAATTACCGGACTCAACGGGGAATAGCACTAGCGTACGATAACAAAATATTGGTGAAATGAACGAGTTTTGCGGCAGATAATGCGTTATTTAGACGCTACATTTCGGTGCCCCAGTCACTAACACTATATGGATATACACAGATCTAAATATCTGACGAAGGACTTCAAATGACACAAATGTTATATGGGTGAGTAAATGATCGTATTTTATGCCAGAAATAAGGTCCAGGTTCTAAAAAAAACAGTAGTTCCCCTTTAAATTTGTAATT
>JASGAT010345061.1:0-14298 GCA_030220025.1 Chelon auratus | reverse complement strand
CACACACACACACCACACGCACAAAGCCCATACTAGATCAATCCCCTACTGCCCAATTAGGGCTGACAGTAGGATTAAGGAAGGCTGACTCCCCAGGTCACGTGACCTCTGTTGTCTGATACAGTTTCCCTCTGGAGACACACACAGGACTGATAGCACCCAGAGGAGTGTGTGTGTCTACGTTGATGCGTGTGTGTGTGCGTGTCTGTATAAGGGGAGTACAGGGAGAATCATTTGTTTTCCTTCTGACATGCATCAGTGCTGCATGGGGTATGCGTGTACTTCTGTGCAGGCCTGACTGTTCATACATGTGCACTGGTGCAAGCAGAAAACATGCATGTGCAGCCCTCTCTACTTAATCCTTTGAGCCTTTCAGGTGTATTAAATGACCATAATCCATCATCATATCATTGCAATCTACTGTTAGGTCTTCCGATCATCTGCAACTTTGCCCACAAATGTTCTCATTTCTCGTGGTGTTCATTATTTATGGTACAGTCTGCAAATGCTCATGGTTTATTCTAAATCAGTGCAATTGCTGCAGAGTCTGTTACAAATCCACGAAATGTGGTGGTGATATTCCCTGCAGCCTCGCTGAACCCCAGCTGTATCCATGTTTCATTAGTAACACACTATTCATTTTTCATTACCGTGCTGGTTAGTTATTCAATACCTGGTCAGCGAGGAAGGCCTCGCTGAGTGTCCCCTGTTTCAAAGCTGCCTTAGCGATTAGGCACAAGATAATGGGCCTCAGTGTTGTCTGTGGCTGAGCGCCAAGTATTTTGTTTTCCATAACTGGAAGAGGAGAAGGAAAAGAAGTCAAGGTGGTTACTCAACCGTGCGCCAAGATATAACGTATTACCTCTGTTAAGTGGCATAAATTGTTTATTAGAAGCTATTAAGTAATAGTGAAACAGACACAAACATGGGGGCAGAGAGGGCTTCCTGGAGATACAGAAATCTGATAATGTCTATAAGGAAACCTTTGACAAGTCGACTTGCCGTGATTTATGTAATTCTGCTCCCTATCAGAAATTTCATCAGTCTGTGAGTTGAAGCTCACGCTCAAGTCCTCCTCTGAAGGATTCACAATGAATAAAATGGTGGGACAAAATTCAATCACAGCGATAGCACACACTGACAAGCTCACCACAGGGCCTGTGGTTGAGTTGGAGTTAGATTGCAGTTGGTGCCTCAACAAATAACACAACCGGCTAGGTTTAGCGGATGATGTCTTTGCCATGTCAGCGATTTATACGTTTAATTAACCCAGTTATAATTTAAAACATATATTTTGTGTTTGCTGGGGTCGTCTTTGTTTCATGTTAAATTGTCTTTGAAGATCAGGCATATTTCAAAGTGAGAAATGTGAAATTAGAAGAAATCAGGGGTGTTGAATACCTTTTAACAACACTGTACAATAGTCAAGTAGAATCAAAGAATCGCTTGATGTGACTTCAAAGTCTAACACATACAGTAGAGAGGACCAGGCCAACTCTCACATCTGCTGCGGACAAACCCCAAACCAATGCGACTGAGATTCACGCAGTAGAAGCCCATGTGCATGAAATCCAAAAAAACTGGAGCCTTTCAGATAACATTTGACAGAGATAAAAAGGCTTAAGCTAACCACTGATCAGAAACAGGGTTACTGGGGGTCAGGTGGACAGGCTTATAGAGTGATGGAATATGTGTTTTTATCAGCAGGCCTTGTAGCAGGTCATAAATAAATCTACACACGAAACTTTAAAAAAATACTTTTGTAAGTACAGTGAAATGAATATTCCTAAACGTGTGTTTCTGCTAGAGTTTGTGTCCACACCACAACACCATCTAACACTGTGTCGAATCAAGAATGTCCACACTATACAGTATGTGCGAATGCATCAGTGCGGGGCATTTGTTGACCCCAGGAATCACCAGAGACTCCATTACAATCAGCCAAAATGAACATCGTCCATTTTACCGACTCTCCAACAAAATCAGGTTTCAGGTTTCGGGATGCAATCCCTCATGTGAAACGCTCCCAGAGCTCCGCCAGCACCAAAGTTGGACAGCAACTCAATGCTCGCTGTGTAATCGAACATGAAAAAGGCCCTCCTGCTAAGCATTTCCTTGGCCCTGTAAGCTTACTAATGAGAGTATTGATTGCAGTAACACATGCTGATGAAGGATCAATGGGCCAACGAAAGTACGGTGACATCTGTTAACAATGCTGCATGATTAAATTAGTATGGGGCTTGGAAACTCAATCTTCCTCGGTGGACTTTCACACTGGAGGTAGCTCCCATTCAAGGTAACGCAGTCTGTCCCTGTCGAGAGGCAAAACATTCCTCTGGTGTGTGGCGGTGACAAAGTGAAACAGAGAGGGAGAAAAGGAAATGGGCCACAAGCTCACTTGTAATGAGCTCCCATTTGGTAGGCAAATTTTTTTTGTTTGTTTTTTTCTGAAAGAAGAAAACAATTAAATCCCAAGAAAGAATATACTGTAAATGCTCAACAGACACAGAAGATATTTACATGTTAGAGAAGCAGCAAAGACCCCCGGATACAGAACAGCACAGGCATCAATGGCACAGGCAGCAGTAATGCTATGGAAGTGTATGGAACTTTTATGGAACTTTTTATGTTTGTATCACGTATGTAGGCTGCATATGTGCTAATACGCTTTATTGTGACCCATGTTTGACTTGCTTCTGACTCTCCTCCTGTCCCTTCTGTCTCACCTTTTTCTGTCTCTACCTGGCCAGCCTGTGTCCCCCGTTTATGACCTGAATTCTGCTCTAGGTTTCTTTCACTCAAAAGGGAGTTTTTCCTTCTAATCTTCTTGCTCTGGGGCGGTGGTTCTGCATTGCATCTTGAGACTATTCTGTTTGTTATTAACACCACATAAATCCAATAAAAGCGAGTTTAAAAAAGGACTGTGGTTAAGGATAAGGGAAGGTTCATTTTATATATTAAAGCAGACGCTCTTTCCATAACTTTATCCAAGCAATGTGAGTAAATACACATAAATAAAGAATGGCATTATCTTCCCATTTAACTCCTATCAAGAAAGCCAATTCACATATTTTCCCAAACTACAACAAACCAAAAACAAAGTCGTTTTAAGCCACACATAAAGACACTAACAAACACACGCACTGCTGAGTCTCCTCATTGTTTGCCTTGACCTGGGATCTAGACCAGGAAATTGTCTTGTTTTCAGGGTATCATCCATCTTACTTCGGCTCATCACGAGACACTGAACTGGGGGTCCACCCAGGGGCCACACAGGACCCGGCCTAACATGCAGATCCCCTCAAAGACACGCTTACAACAAAATATGAGTGAGTACAGCTCATCAAAATATCTGGACGGATTTAGTTGTTTTTGTCTTTTTTCACGCAATTACCAAACCAAGTTCATTAGGGAACTGGTTTGATGTACAGGGCATCTCTCAGGCAATTTTATTTTATGAATAAAGAAACAAAGCCAGTCTTTGAGTCAGTCAAAGTGTATGTTGCCGAATATGTCTCACTTCCTCAGCCAGAGGAAAATGCATCCTTGAAGAGATAAATAGACACATGAAGGTATCTACAGGCTTTCTCTCCAGCTCAGTTATTACATGGGAGCCTGTTCCCCAGCTCTTTAACTTGACTTTGAAGTCTTGCAGAGCTAACCGAAACTGACTTGAAGCATTCAGGAAATAGAACAAAGCATTGTTATTGTGCACCTGGAGAAAGAGGCACCGGACTGTTTTCGGACATAAATTTCCAACACCGCATCGTCTTTGATATAGCATTACTGTTTTATGGATTTGTCAAATTCGGGAATTGGCCGGATAAAGCCCAAGCACGCATTAAGGTAAATTTATAGACAGACCTCCCCCGGGCTTTAGTGCACAGACTGCACAAAAATGACACTAACTTGGCAACAGTATATTTACCAGATATTTGTCAGATTGAGCTTTATGCTTGAGATGCTAGATAGTGAAAACAGGACAGTTTTACATGCGCATGCACGCATTCCCCATTTTAACACAGTGCAAATGTCCAGAATACCTCTGAACCTCATCCAAGAAAAGTTTCCAAATGCTGCTAATGATTTCAATGGAAAGAAAAAACAAACAGGTTTTTCTTGTGTGCCGGCATTATAGCCATTTGGGTGCAATTTTAAGCTATTAATACTTCATTTTCATAATTGTGGGGTCATCTCTGGGGTGTCTGGATATTTCCCTAACAGCTGGCTGCAAAGCAGAGTTTAGTCTGGCCTGAGATAATCAAAGCAGGGAGTCTGGTTAGAGTTACACCGTCAAATCAAAGGTGATTTTTTTGGCACTTGTTTTATTAAAGTATACAACGAAGACTGACAGGCGAGATGAGAGTGACAATAATAGCTTCTACTGAACAAAAACCCATTTTGTTAAGAGAAAAGTGAGACTTTTAAAAAGTGTCCCGGAGAATTCAGATTTAAAACAGAATACTGACACCACATAAACTTTTCAGTATGTTAAAAAAAAAAGGTATTTTTCACTTTCTCGCACCTTTCTTTCATAACTTGAACCACCCGAATTTAACTGACAGAGATTATTTTGGGAAATCCTTTTTCAATTAATCTTCAAATTCCCATCAGACGAATTGAAAAAACTCACCTGGCATGCATAGACCTACCACTACTGTTTTCCATTAGTAACTCTGTTATGAGAGGGTAAACAAGCACGCAGCCCTGAGTGAGCTCTCATTAACCTGGGTGTGACTGATGACCTACAGAAAGAGAGGCAGGCCTGAATGTGAGGAAGCCTGAGAAGCAGACTGACTCTCATTTCCCAAAACGTGTCCATTTACTACTCAGCACTTCTCTACTGGTTGTCAACATGGGATTGTTAAGTTTAGAGTGGTGAGGCCTAGGAAGATCATCCATCTGTCCGCCACTGTCAGTCTCAACTTGGGGACATGAGGGGGAGGGAAGGCTGACAGCTTCACGGCTTCCTCATGCCATCGAGTGTTTTCGTGTTCAATCAACCATCAAACGTGGCCAATGCCATGCCAGTGAAGAGGGAAAACATCAGAGCGAGCCCAAAGCCGCTGCAACCACCCTAAAAGCTTGGTACGTGTAAACACAGGACAGGCCTCAGCAGCAGGACTCAAATGAGCGCTTGACAGAGGACTACATCCAGGCATTTGCTCAATTGTGGAAGTGAGAACTTTTTCAGCTCACCCATAAGACCATTTTAAAAACCTTGGAAAAGAAATAGAGTTTGCGGTAATGACTAGCATAAATCTATGCTTCTGCAGCATTGTTTTAAATCAGTATTCTTGTCTTTCTCTAGGTTTTCTTTCTCTGTTTCAGCTATAAAAGGATGTTTTTCTTCCTTCACACTGGCTGAGTGTGAAAAAGACTTCTGGTCAGAAAAGTGTAGGTCTCACCAGATATGAACAGAAGCATGTATGGGCCAGAACAACTGCTAATTTTTCCCACATTTATTACAAACCCCATGACCCCATGAGTGTAAAAACTGGAGGCATACAAATGCCAATTAAATCATGGAAAAATATATTAAACCTAAGGCACTGGAGGCCAGATCAAACCACCGCAAAGGAATAAGTGTGGGCAAGTGTAAAAGAACACGGAGTGTTTCTCTCTTTCCCCCTTTTCTCTCTCTCTCTCATGTCTTTTATTGCTGGATTAGACCCCTGTAAAGCACTGCACCTTGCAGACACGCTCTCCATTTACCTGCAACAAGGGTCTCCACTTCAAGTCCTATAAAGTCCAGCCAGCTGGCTCTAGACAGATGAACTCATTGCATTACAGAAAAGAAGAGGAAGTCAGAAAGTTAGCTCAGAGGACCTGCAGAAACAGGCAGGTCATCAAACAAGACCAATATGCAAACAGATAACTTTGGTAAACCTGAACCGAGCTAATGAAGGGGACGCAGGGATGGCAAAGTTGGTCCGCCAGTGAAATCTTAACTATGTCGTTGATGGATTGCCATGAAATTTAG
Source organism: Chelon auratus (assembly GCA_030220025.1). Classification (NCBI taxonomy): domain Eukaryota; kingdom Metazoa; phylum Chordata; class Actinopteri; order Mugiliformes; family Mugilidae; genus Chelon; species Chelon auratus. Next base: position 8,315 of record JASGAT010345061.1, on the reverse strand, counting down.
TACAGATGTCGATGGTTCCCCGTCACTTTTTATCTAGAGCCCCAGCGGGTTAAGGTCAAGTATTTACTTTTCCAATGAAATATTGGAACATGTACAACTGGCAACTGCACACTTTCTTTTTTTTTTTTTCATTCTGGTTGAGATCATTCAAGACTGAAGATTTCAGTTTGCACGGATCATGATTTAAGACAATCTGGCCTTTACATGCGGCAGTGCGTTTGGTCGGAATATGCGTGAGAACATGCGAAAGTGATGAATATGTCACGCTTTCCTCGATGACAGTGTTGTTATTTATTTGTCTACCATCCTGGGTATTTATGTCTTTACTTCAAGATGGGTAGGATACATTGATCTATGGAAAGTTTTAAGATACCCCTCTGCTGCATTAATAGTTCATTACTTATACTGTATGAGCATTAAAATATAATTATCATCAGTAGTACTGATCCCAGTAGTTATACCTTCCATTTAGTTTAAAGGGTCTAAATTTTAAAATGCTTCTCTTTGGTATAGGACCAACAAGCAGTACTCTGTCTTTAGCGTTACCCAATATGTTAAATACAGTAACACTGTACCTAAATACACCCTCAAAGAAATACTAGCATGTCTGTAGACTATTATTGCTGTGCAGTGAGAAAGCGACTTTGTGACCGCTAACGACCAGCGGTCACAAAGTTCCCGTAAGACAGAGGTGTCCACTGCCGGACAGTGGACACGCATGTACATATACATGCAGAACAAAACCCACATTTACCACATTAGAAATAAACGAAATGCGTCTCATAACCTGAGTCATTCCTGCCCTTCCCATAACACAGACTTCACATACAAAGCACAAAAACAGATCCACAAAACTACACAGAGACCTCGTGAAAAGCCGCACATGGCAACAGTAGCTCGGGGAAGCCAAACGCCAGATTCGGCTTTACGAAAGAGAAAATATTTCACAGAGCACCTGTTTATTACTCATCATTAGCCGGCTATCTGAGACTATGGGCTGAGTGCATCTGGCGTGGCTTAATATAGCACACAAAACTACTGCAATGGCAAATAACCATAAAACCACACATGTAGTACTTAATATCCACCTCACTCCGTACCATTAAAAACTAATTAAGGACTTCAAACAGCCTCCATTACAGAAGCGGTCTTCTGCTTTGGTGTAGGAGAAAACAGTAAGGTCTCTATAAACAGCTGTGGTTGGGACTGTTGTGGTTTGATTGGTGTTCTACGGTATTAATGTGGTCAAAGTTAGTCATTATGATTGTTCTGAACTCTGACTGAAACTTTGTATGTTTGTGTAGGCAGTATATGACTTTAATGTGTTTTCGTTCTTGAACAAAGCACAAAGATGCTCTGCCGGATGAATTTAATGACTCAAAGAAACCTTCTCAGAGGAAAAGATGTTTTTAGGGGCTATATCGGAACACAGTGGTGACACAACATCTTGTTGTTTTGTTTTTACCTTCTCTAATCCTAAAAGCACAGGTTTAAACACCAACTTTAGCCCAATCTTGAAACACAGATGAATATATGCTTTCTCATGGCATGTTCCAAAAGCCCTTGTCCAAAATACAAAGAAGCGGACGAAAAAGAAAAGCCTGAATAATTCACAGTTGCTTATTTACATCAGTACAAATATTCTGACACAACCGCAGATGGTGCAGGAATTTCAGATAGACATGCACCTGAAAATAAACTAAAACAGATTACACGGCTGCAGAATTTTTCTCTGCAACAACTAAGACGGAGCGGGGAAGAAAAAAAAAACATCAGCACATGTTAGGTACCACTGCTATTCCTTCTCAAAAACATGAGGTATGTGAAACATCTGCAAAGCATTTGCAGAATTAAAAAATAAATTAATAAATAATAATGGACATCTGGTGCTCTGCCAGGATTTTGAGTCCAGTTTAATGGCACATGGCTTCATGGTTTGTATTAATTTACCCTGGGCTTTGGCGTTTGGCAGAAGGCTGAAATGAAAGAGACTCGCCCTGGGCAAAATACATCATATTTACTAATAAAAATACATATTAGAGCTGCAGGTTTTTTCTGCCTCACTTTTTCCGGCCTAAATTACTGAGCTCGAGGTGCAAATGCATCCGTGCCTGGCAAGAGGTTAACTTAAGTGTGACTATAATGTTCCAGCTACGCATACCAGCGGTGGATGATAAGAAGCCTGATAAGACTTTAATGCTCTTACGGAAACACAACTGAAGGATGAAAACTAAAACTTTTGACACTGTTGTTAAGATTCACTGCCCAGATATTTAGTACTGACAAAAAAAAAGGGATATTTGCTGCAGAGTATTTGAGGCAACAGCAGCAGTGCATGAGAAGAATAGGTGTTGTGGACAGATTTCATATTTACATGACAGTTTGATTTTTTGCTGATGTGGATGTAACGTTCAAGCGGGCAAAATAAAGAAACATGCACTTTACAGTCAATAATATGCTGCAGATGGTATCGCATACCTGCTGAAAGGTTATGGAAATGTTCAGAAATAGTTTTCAGCGGAGGAATGAGCAGCTTGGTAGCAGCTGCTACTCATGTTTTATCTGTAACGTAAATCTAATAGTGACTCAAAGCTCTAACAGTAAGTTGTGATGCAGTAAATAAATAAAAATAAAAAATAAGGAAAGATCAAACACACTCATGCAGGATCGCTTCACTTATGGAATGGTTCGAGTTTAATTGATTCACATTGTATGTGTTTCGTGAGACCACGGAAGCTATTTTAAACTCGTTCCGTAGATAACCACAATACAAAACGGGGCATTTTTGATAATTAGCAAGCCATTTGCTGGCCTCAACATATTTTTCTACTTCCTGCTTTGCACTGATGGTGGCTCGAGGCTCTGAAAGGCGATCAAAGGCCCTTCATACACCATTAACCAGGAAGTGCTGCCATAACGAGTTTAGGCTGTTGCCAGTTTTGACACCCTTCCTGATTTCTCCTGGATTTTGCGCTCACCCAGAATAAATCCCTTCGGTTCAGACACACGTAGTCTCTTTAAACATGTCATGGCCCCCTTTTCAATATTTCCACTTCCACTTTTAATTCACTGAGAGTTATTTTATGGTAGCTTTTTACTTTAAAACATGCGTGTACTTTTAGAATGACATGAATTGTTGAACAATCGCAATTTCTGTACTCACGTAGATGTCATTTCTATATATTTTTACACAATAATATTGCCCTATACCTGTAGATGCTCCTGCAGTGAGCTCTAGTGATGCTCTCAGCTGAGGTCAAGATCTCGAGCTGAAGCAAACAATAGCTTTCTGTTTAGCCGTTAATTTGTAGCTGGTTGTCAGCAATTGTCTTACACAGAGATGATAGTCTGATGGTCTGTGCACATTAATCTGTTGCTGTTGATTCTTGTCGAAATGCCTGCTCGCTCATCACACCATCGCATACAGCTTGGGGGATGCTGAATGGTATTGTTTTACATGACAAATTGGTATAGGTCCTGAAGTTCACCCACACAATGGTAAGGTTTCAAACACACACGCAAGATGTTATTATATCTTACTTAAATGTTAATATTTTAGTAACTGAGCAATGGGAAGTTAAGTAATTTGCACATTTGGAGGTAAAATGTCATTTGCAGAACAGGAGTCGGTCAACAGGAGTCTGGGCTTTTTTTTTCTTTTTTTCTTTTTTCTTAATTTTACCCAAATGCACCTTTATTTCAAGGGCCAAATGAAACAGCAAATACATTTTGCCTTAAATGTATGATCATAATACACCTCTCTACTACAAACATTAGCAGAATTTCCCTTTTTCCTCGATTGAAGGCTATATGACAGATAGATTTAAGCCCGCATTTGGTCTTTGGTGCTTTCGCCAGTTGACTCCAGCTGTTTGGCAGGTCAGGCTTCACCTGTGTTCCACTTTAAGTGCAGCAGATGTGCTTGGCCGGCCAATAAAAATACCAACCTGAAGAAGATACAGTCTAATTCTATAATGTTTCTTCTCAGGTGTTGAAACCCTGCGTGTCTGACTTTGAACTTACTGCATTAAAATGTCTTCCAGTCCTTGTCAGAGGCCCGACTGACTGCTTTTGCGTGTAATTTTGGTCCAAGATAGGGCAACCTGAGGACGAGCCCCCCACAAGCACACATAAATAAAATTCCTTAATGGAAAGTTTCAAAAAATGATTGGTTAAATATGTGACAACTAATGTGTCTCCTCCAATTAGGGACCGCTAGCAGATGAAGACGCTAGCTGCTAATCTTTACTCACAGTTAGCTAAACACTCACACCAAGTAAATCAAACACTATTATTTGTCACCGTATGACTTTGTGATGAATCATTCAAGACTCCAATTCTGTCTTACACACACAGCCTGCGGGCTAATCTTGACCCTGTGAAAAGGCATCTGTTGACTATTGGACTCTGCAACCTGCTTGAAAAGACCTCCAGAGTTGAGGGCTAAGAAACATAAAACAGGTGCATGCAAATACACACACACACACACACACACAGAAGAAGACAGGAAATTGCCCCCAGATTCTGACAAGAATGTGTGAAAGGGGATTTTTCCTGGTCCTGCTGAATATCAATGCATCTTATTCTCCACACCAAAGCACATGTGTAGAGGTGTGTGGGCATGGTTTGAACCTCCGTTTGCATGTGGCACAGTCGACCAGTGTTGATGTAAAAGTGTGAGTGATGGCCTGAGGTTGTGCTGCTTGTGGTATGAGACTAACAAACTATATGATTCAACCACTTTTGTTTCCCTCATGGTAAACATGTGGAGAAAAACTGAATGAAACTGAATTCTTTCTGCTTCAATTTTCCAATATTCGTTTCCCAGCAGGTCAAAATGCAGCGTGAGTATTTTTAGTACAATCATTTTATCACAAAATGTACTCACGGGTACATCACAGGTCACAATACAACATATAGTACATTAGAAAGAAATGAATTAATTCAAATTAATGTATACCCTTTTATCTATGTTCTGCAGTGATGGAACTGGTGAGCCATAATTTTATCTCACAGAACTTATATAAGAGAGCTAATTCTCTGCCCCATGGTGAGTCTATACATATATCCAGTAACTGGATGCAGTTATCAGGCAGAGAGAGAAATTTGTCACGGTTTTTCGAAAAGCAGGGAATTGGATGGCATGTGGGACTGCTTGTCCAGTTTGATAGATGAGCTTTCTAATATCAAATACAGCATATTAAAGAACAGCAGGAAGACTGACCAAATTGCAACCAAGAAATGTTAGTAGTGTCTTAATAAGGATCTGAATTTCACTTAAATTATTAGGTTTCAATCAAATTATAGACAATTTGTTCCATAGTCATGTGTAAAACCTGTCATGAGTTAACACAATGGTGCTAAAAACCACTGCATTTGACTGTATTATGAATTAGTCATAGGAAATGGAGCCACGGATATTCTTGATTTCAGTTTGCAACTTGCAAATGGTTTTGATTGCACAGCTCCCCTTTTTGTGAAAAATGTGTTTTGTTTCAAATGTATTATGTACTATGTTTTGTTTTGTTTTGAATTTTTTGCATCTAAAATTCGAAACTGTTTTGCTGACCATCTTTCTCCAATTTAGGTAAGTCTATGAGCAGATAAACAATCCTTTTCAGAAATATGCCCAACTTTAAAATAAATTTCAGTATGGTAACCTATGCATAAGATGGTTGCATGTTATCTGTCTTATGTTTTAGTTAAAATGGACAGAGGAGATGGACCCCCCTTTGGTGGCGATGGGGGTAAGAACTTGACTCCTCACTTGACAAAAACCTGCCATATATCATGTTTTAATTTGTGAAACAAGATGTGCTTTCGCCGTTGTATAGGAAATGTCACTGCTCATCAAATAAGGTTTTGCTGAAAGAAATGGAGAAATCGTCAATACACTCTAATCTAACCAATATTAATTAATATTATATTATATTAATATTTATGGTTTTATTTGTCACAAAAACGGACAACTTATTTATCATATATACAGTATGTTTCTTCACATTTCTTCAATGAGTAAAATATGATTTGTACTTTACTTCTGTGTTTTAAGTTTAGGCTGCATTACACTTTCACTTAACCTCAGTATTTTACTTTCTTCTCCCCTATATTTATGTGGCAGTATTTCTATTCAGGTAAAAATGTCACGCTATAAATTTGAAAAGTTTTTAAAGTACAGCTCAGTGCTAAAAAGCGAACCAGTTGTTTTCAATCTTCTTGGCAGTGTACGGATGGCTGGGCTCACTTTTTCTTTCTCTACATTGATATGATTTAATTTCTGTAACTGTTCAAATGATCTCCTCAGAAATCAAATATTCGATGCAAAAGCGCAAACACCAAAAGCAAATTTGTGGATCAGATCTGTTGTTTTCTTACTTCCTCTCCAATTAATCATCTCACTGCTCTCTCTCAACCTGCTGTCATTATAAAACTGTACATAAAGTAGTCTAAACTAGCTCCATCTCCAGCATCTACAAAAGAAGCATGTTGCTTGGATTCAGAATATATGTAATATTTAATAATGTCAGCTGTTCATACTTATGGACTTTTAGTCAAGTATGAGTTTTAATGCAGGCTTTTGGTTGTAATGTGTTTTTACATTCCAGTATTAGTACTATTACTTAAGGAGAATACTCATTCCGCCACTAATGGTAACGTAAGTGTCTGACTGATCTTGCAGGACAGGGTCCCTGGCTTTATATCATAGAAGCTGCTGCACAAGATGACAGGTTGGATGAAGGAGTAATCTCCTGGCTGTGGTTTGTTGTTACGAACTGGCAAGAGGATGAAGACATCATCTGGTTAGAACACATAATTGATGAAAATGAGCACGACATTGCAAATAACAACATCGTCATTGTCATCAGCACTGAGTGCAATCTTGTCAGTGATGGTGAAGCTCAAGAGGCTAATGCGTCTGCTTCTTCCGACCATGAAGATGACATGTGAAGATCCCCTGTGGTCAAAATACTATGAACCGTCTGACAAACAGACAGTGTCAGACAGTGGAAGCGACCCTGACAGCCACACTCTCTCACAAAGTCTCTACGCCAGTGATCACAGGATCCAGGAGGAGACCTAAAGAGGAGGATGATGAAGGTGATCTGATATGAAAGGAAGCAGCAATTCAGGTGCTAGGATGAAATCTCTGACACTACCTTGAAAGAAGTCCTCAGTACCTGGATGAAGAGAGCAAGGCAGGTGGAGAGGCAGCAAACCCTTCAAGAGTAATCTGGTCCAAGTGTGATCACCAAACCCAATTTAAACAACAGGCTGCACAATTAAACTAATATTTATGAGATTTTTTACGTTTTTGTCAGTCTTGCAATATTGACGCATAAGGGTGCTTTGAAGGGTGCACTGTGTAGACTTTAAGTTGGTTGGAGCACAGACTTTAAAAGCATATCTTCCTAGTTCAGTACAGATTTGAGAGACTTGCAGTGGAAGCCGGTCATTAGACTGAGTTTGATATTGCAGAGAGCGCCAGTCTACCATAGCACTGATTTATGATGGCAGCTTCCCAAGAAGGGACTTGTAGATAAACAATAACATATGCCTATCATGTTTTTCAGGCAGAGAAGACCACCCAAAAGTTTCATACAAGTTGCAACGATAGATAAAGAGAAATACATCACCAGTCTTAAGTGTAAGGAAAGAATGATCATTATCCTTAGATAAGAAAGTTGATCCTGCTGTCTTATATGACTTTTTAAATATGAATGCACAGCCAGGAGCCAGATGTTGTTTATGACTAAACTAAGAACTGGCTACATGTTTCATCACATTCAAAATCACTTCACAGCTTAAGCTTCAGAGGTGATGAAAGATTTTCCCGCCTTCAGTTGTTATGTTACTCGGATCATCTTTTAGTTCCAGCTTCATGTTTGCTGTAGAGACGTGACAGTTTGCAACCGCAGAATCAGAATATTAACTAATGACTTTGTATTTTACTTAAAGGAACAGTATGTAAGAAATGTATTTCAATTAATCATAAAATGGCCCTGATATGTCACTAGACATGAAGAAATCATGTTCATTTCAAATACTTATATCACTGACAGTGGTCCGGCCAGGATATTGTCATTTAAAAGTGAGAGTTGCAGCCCTCAACTGATCTGGTCTGAGGCGCCACCCTCCACCTATCTACTAATCACGAAGTCAGTGGAGTTTCGTCATCCGGGTTGCCAGCTCTGCTCTAGTTACCGCAGCTGTAGCTACGAACGTGTCGGATAAAACATGTATAACGTTACTAAACCTAAAAGACCTCGTTATGAATCCGAACTACGTCGTGACAAAGTCTGAAATAAAACAAGGAT
>JASGAT010345059.1:728-13091 GCA_030220025.1 Chelon auratus | reverse complement strand
CCATTTACCAGTCGGATTTATTTTTGTTACCACTTCCGTCTTCCACTTTCAATAACGGAAACTTTAGCCGAAATTTCGCCAAAAGACAAGTCATACAAATGTTTGTATCTCCAAACCTCCTCAGTTAACCTTTCCTCCATGCGTTCCATCTTTATTGTTCCTAAACAATCAATTCGAAATTTGCAGAGATGGAGAAGCAGATGGAAATACTAAACCAATCACATCTCTTGAGATCTCTGCGTTGCTGCGGTGCGTAGTTACATTTCTGGGAAGGTGCACGTCAGGCTACAGCATTAGCGTTATGCCCTGCGCTGTCATCGTAGCTACGGCCTAAAATTGACGCAGAAGTCTAAACCGCCTATTAGTATATTTACTTTTGTATATTTTTCTGTTTGCAACGTCTTGCCCTGCTGCTGCTACACCTAAACCTTCCTAAAGTCTCATCTCATCTCATGGTCAGGTCTTCAGTTTCACATTTCAGTGGTAATGAAGTACTTATAATATGATCTTAAGGGACATAATGCAAACACAGGGTGAACACTATATTTCTACATCACACAGACAAAGTCAAACGAAACAGGAGACCTCTCTGCACTGTGACACTTTCAGTAAAGAAACTGGACTTCCAGGAGCATTTTAAATTGTTCCGTTATGATTTTCCTCTGTTTGTGGTTCATTTTTTCACAATAACCTGTGGAATAAAAAGCAGGGCTTAAGGAAGCAGAGGGAAGCTGCTGCTAGCTGCATCGTGGATATCTGGATTCACTTTCAACAAACACACACAGGGTTGGAGCGACTGCACGTTGCTTGATTACCTTGGGAGTGGGGGTGCTGGGCTGCTGATAGCCACACAGAAACTGATGTCAGAGGAAAAGATGCGAGGAAACAGAGAACAGAGACAGCAGAGTGAGAGGAAGGCAGAAAAAGCTGAAGGGAGGCAGTGACATTATCACGTGAAGACACCTTAAACGGCAGGGAGAAAAAATAAAGGAGTAACCATGTGTGGTACAAATGGAGTGGCATGAACACGTCTGCTGGCCTCACCATGGCGACGTCAGCCTGGAAGATCTGCTTGATGAACTTGTTCTTGGACGAGTGGACGAGCTGGATGATGTCGGTGTGGAGGCTGTCTCGGTTTTTCTCCAGGAACCCTGGAGGAGGCAGAGAAACACTGGATCACTTTTGTTTGGACTAAAGTCAAACATTTTGGCGTTTTGGATCAATAATTTAACATCGTATTACGATAAAAAAAAGATTCAAATATCGTTGAGACTCTGGAAGGTAAAGATTTATTTAAACAAACAAGCAAAATCATTCTAATATAACTTTGCTTTTAGAAAGAAAGAGGAGGTAGAGTCAAGTCCTCCCAGATTAGTGAGACACCATGAGTTTGAATCTCTTGAGAGCTCCTGATCAATAAATAGATTTAATACGAGTTTGGGTTTTGAATTCTGAATAAAATCGTCCATCTCCTGTCTTTAAATCTGGTGGTTGGTCCATTTTTATTGCACATAACAAAAGTCCACTGGGACGCAGACAAAGACTCGTCTTTTCAGGCGGTCTCAGTCGAGTCGTTCAGTCGTTCATCAACTTCAGTTTTCACTTCAAACAAACTGAAACAAACAGATGAAGTATTTTGTGTAAACCAAACTGAACCTGTGATTGCTGAGGTGTATTTTTTATCAAGCTCTTTTAGATTAAGAGAGACAGCAAAAGAGAATTTATGTTAAAGGCGAGATGAGGGGCCGATTATTAAAAAGAAATGTAAGACACTGCCTTACATAGGAATATTTTATTTAATAATGGAATTAGAATCAATAAAGAAATGGGAAAAGAAAAAACAGAAACAAACCTGGTGTTTAAACCTTAAACAGTAGCTTAGCCATAAAACACAATCCAGGGCAGGAAAAGCCACAAGAAGAAGCTAGAAGAGGCTGGGAAGCAATGATAAGGAGTTGAATCATCCTAATTAAAGGATTTTTTTAGCATTTAAGATGACTTTGTGAAAATATTTTCATATAGAGATCAACTTTTATAACTGATTTAGACAATTTTTAATAAGAATGACCAAAACTGGGCGGCACAGGGGTGTGGTGGTTAGCACTGATGCCTCACAGCAAGAAGGTTCTGGGTTCTAATCCATGGGCAGACTGGTTTCTTTCTGTGAGGAGTGTGCATGTTCTCCCTGTGTCTGGTTCTCTCCAGGTTCTCCAGCTTCCTCCCACCGTCCAAAGACATGCTGGTTAGGTTCATTGGTGATTCTAAATTGGCCGTAGGTGTGAGTGTGAATGGTTGTCTTGTCTCTCTGTGTTAGCCCTGTGATAGACTGGAGACCTGTCCAGGGTGGACACCACCTCTCGTCCAGTGACAGCTGGGATAGGCTCCAGCCCCTGGAGAGTCTCCTCTCTCCTGCTCCTTCTGTCTTCAGGGGTAAAAAAAAACACCTTTTCTCTTTTCGTGCTCAGATTCTGAAGCTCAGCAGCCAATCACCTCTCTCAACTACATCAATTGACGCCATTCAATAAAATCACCAGGATGAAAAGCCGGTGGTGGAGGTCCAACATGTGCCACCAGTGCAGGACACGCCACCAAAACTAGGGTTAGCCCAACACTAGCCAACGACCAAGCATCAGCTCGGTAGACCTTTCTTTTACCAGTGTTACCTGTATTTCTCTAGAAAGTCAGAGGCAAAATGTCCCAATTCACACAAAACAACAGAGGCAAGAGAAGGAGGAGAAGGAGCTATAAAAAAAAAAGAAGAATGTACCTCTGGTCTCATAATGCACAACTCCAGCAAAGTGTTGGATGCCAAACTGGGTTTCATAACTGTTCTTAGGAGGGATGTAGTTGCAGTTGAGTTTATGCTGTGAGTTGAGCTTATAAAGCATCGTAGCATCCGTTCCCTAAAAAGAGATAAAGAGAACCAACACATCAATATGTTAGTACCACAACGTTTTTAGGGATTAAAGTGGTCGACGCTACTAACTTGCACTAGGATCTCATAACATCCACAGGAATTGTACCTTAGGGAACTTGCTCTCTTCGTCAATGAGGGAGATGATGTTCATGGGTTTGTTGGCAATCATGTCCAGCGCGTCCTGGTTGTCCGTGAACTCGATGTGCTGCCAGCTGATGTCCTCCAGGTTGTACTCCTCCTGCTCCAGTTTGAAGACGTGACGGACAAAGAACTGCTGCAGGTTCTCGTTGGCAAAGTTGATGCACAGCTGCTCGAAACTGCAGCGAAGAGGAGGAGTGAAATGAATCTAATTAGTAATAATCTGATTGTTTAGATGAATGAGTTTGCTTCTCGCGAATCATCAAAGTATCAGTGACCTGTTGACAATGAAGTTCTCAAAGCCGAAGATGTCCAGCAGCCCGATTGACCTTTGTATGATGGTGCTCTCGCAGGAAGGAGGCCGGTATATGGCAGCATTGATCTTGTCCACTATCCAGACAAACAGTCTCCCGTAGATCCCCTGGATGATGAAACTCAAATCAATAAACGTTCCTGATCCAGGCATTTAAAGTCTCTAACTGAACTTCAAATGTCGTTGTAGATAACAGGATCCAATGAGAAAGCAGGGAGTCAAAGTTTCATCTGTAAATATGTTCAACAGTGAAGCAACAAGAGTGGAGATCTACATCTTCTGCTGCCAAGTCGTCCTTTAAAGCGATAAAACCTCGTTACCTTGACGAAGGCATCCCTGACGTCCAGGCCTTGTGCCACGCTGAGAGGCGTGGCCACGCTTTCGCCACGCGTGATGAGGGTTCGCGTGGTCAAGCACACCATCACGTCTTTTGGCTCCACCTGTGGTACCCAACAAGCAACAAGAAAAAGTGAAGTTGAAGATCAACACGAGATTCAGATTTTAAAATCCTTGTGATCACCTTTAAGGCCTTCTCTCCGTTCTCCTTTCGAATTATAAAAGGTTATCGTGTCTTTGCTACACTCGTCTCGACCTTGTGGAATAACTTCCTAATAATAATAGGACTTTATAAGATAGATATATGTATATAGACAAGCCTTTTCTTAGATTAACATGCTCGTATTGTGTCTGGTTCATTAAGTTCTCCTGAGATGTGGATTTATGATATGTTTTACACCCTTCCTTTATGTTTAGTTTGTTCTTCGTTTCTCTTTTAATGCTATTTATTAGTTTTCTGGACATTTTATGTAAAGCACGCCCTCTGCTGGCTGTCCTTGTTGCTGTGTTCCTGTCTTTGTCTCCTCTCTCCTTTAGGAGCTGCTGCAGACTCACCTGCATCCACTCATCTAATCAAGCTTGAAGCTGTATTTGGAAGCTGCAACTCTTCCACTCATTGCAAGTTTCTCAGTTTACCTCTGCGGCACAGCTTATGTTCTAGTCTCTACTGTTTTTCTGGACTCTTAGTAACCTGTCCTCCAGTTGTGGACTTCCTGGTCTTTGATCCATTGAGCTCTGAGCTTCTGTTTTGCAACCTTTGTGCTTTTAACTCACATTTTCTGGCCTTTTTCTGTGTTTGTGCCTGACTTTCATTAGGAAAGACCTACCAACAAAACATTTGCATGACTTATACAAATTTAGCTTTCTTCGGAAAAGCCTAAAAAACTTAAAATAAATGTAGATTGCACCAAGAGGGCAGCATCCTTTAACATGTCCATCACGTTACCATGTTGTGAGTTTGGCTCACGTCCTACATGGCCTTGAGTCTTTCAGGTCGGCCTACATTTGTGCCGATATTGTGCAGAAGTTCAGTTTAAATCAGATGATAAATATAGCTTCTCAACCACCAGAGTGAGCTCAGACTTATCGATAACACCCTCACATACAGTCTTGCACACACTTGTACAAACCTCCATGAGCGAAGCAGCAGTCGCCAGATCGGGAGATCTCACGACGACACAGGCATCCAGGTTGTCATACGTACGAGCTGAGAACAAGGAGGAAAATAATTGTTTTTCTCACACAATCTAAAAACGATTCACCTCTATTAATGTTACGTATGTTTACATACCCTCAAATCGCAGGTTGCCCATGTGCAAGATGGCGGCGAGCAGCTTGGAAATCTCCCAGTTCTCTGTCTCTGTGAACATGAGGACCTTCATGGCTGACAGGATGCTGGAATAATCACTCAGGTCGTCACGGCCGTCACACTCTGTACAGTTACCCTGTAATGTATAAGAAGCACAAAAATGTTTTGTTTTTTTTAATCAGCCAAGCTAACACTGTGGCTGCAAGAACTGCAATAAAATATCCTGGAAATACCACAAATCCTCAAAAAACCACTGACAGAATTAGTTTTTGCAAAAATCTCCTTCATAACTAAGCAAAACCGTTTCAACACTGACATATGGAAACAAATAAGGAAATTAGTACTGATACCCAGCCCTGTTATGAAGTAAATTTGTGTAAGACAGTGATGGAAACATAACTTTGAGAGACCCTGGTCAAAAGTCAAAAAGGTTTCTTTAATCAGCGATTCATAGAGAGTCTAATTACAGGTTCTCTCTGGAGAGAAGCTCCTCGGGCTATCTCCTCTACGCACACAGCTTTTATAGTTTAGTTTAGTTGTGTCATTGTTATACAAGTCTATCTATGTGTAACTAGTCTAAAGTTGAAGGTAAGGTGAGCATAGAAGACAATCAATGATAAAATCAGTGTCCGGTGTCCCCACACCAGGAGACACTGAAGAAAGACAGTATGCTACCTGCTCAGTATCAGACAGCAGACAAAGACAAACGTTAGCAACTAGCTGGCTAGCGCACAGCTGCAGACTCACCATGGTGAGATAAGAGTAGTCCGTGGCGAGGCCCAGGCCGAGCTTAGCCTTCATCTCCGGAGCCATGCCTTTCAACATACAGTAGAAAACATGGTAGTTCCTCTCATCCGGAGCCTGCAGGAGAAAGACAGAAATTATTAATTTAACTACACAAATTTAACTTTATTAATGTATTTGCCAACAGTGCCTCAAAATGCTGCGTGAACAGATAATGAATGACTATAACAAATGGATCCTGCCTCTAATTATTAAATATCTAGGCTCATCTTTCTCCTCAGAGTTTACATATTTGGCCTAACCCAACAAAACTGAGTCGCTCACAGATCTGGTGTCTCACCTGTCGACACACTCGAGACTTCTCCAGCAGGTACTGCTCTATTTTGGCCCCTTCGATGGCGCCTCGCTTGTTGAAGTGGATATCTACATACTTCCCAAAGCGACTGGAGTTGTCATTGCGAATGGTCTTGGCGTTACCAAAGGCTAGAATGAAGAGAGGAATCAGGAGACAGTCAGGAGTCAAGCAGAGACGCAAACTCAAAGTGATGTCAGTGAGAATTAATGTGGTTTTGCTCCAAAATATCTGTTCTTGAATTGATTCACAAGAAGAATATGAGCGAGATGGAGCTAAGTCTCCATTGCTGCTGCCCTAATCGTTATCAGCTTTGTTCATCTTCTAAAACTCTTGTCTGAACAGTTGATTGCTTTTCTATTATTTCACGCTTCTGTCCCTCCTGGAAACTTTTCACATGGACCTGATTTATATAACGTGGGGTGAAAATGCTCAGAAAGAATCGATTTATTCCCTCCAGAGAGAAACCAGCAGATCAAGTGTTTACGTGGTTATTAGGAGCTAATATTTTCCTGTTGCCTTCTGTTCAGGTCAGTCTGTTCTAACTGAGGTGTTTACATGAGACAGCTTTATCAAATGTATGCTGATATCTGACTGTATACCCAATTATCAAATACAACATCTAAGGTTTAAACTTTATTCTTGTCTCTAAACCGAACCTTCAAGGATTGGCGTTGCTTCCAGGACCTGCTGCTCTATCCAGGAGTGTTGGCCGCTGATGGCCGCAAGAAACTGCAGAATCAGCTTCGTGCTTTCAGTCTTCCCAGCTCCAGACTCGCCGCTGTTACACAGAGACAGAAAGAGAGAGGTGTGAAAAATGTGAGCCATACACAAACTTGACGATTTTATTACATAGCGTCAGAGGAGAGGAGGTATTTCTATGTTCTAAGCTAATGAACACACTCCAAACACACACCTGATGATGCAGCACTGGTCCTTGTTGGTCCGCTGCATGTTAAAGTAGCAGTTGTCTGCGATGGCGAATATGTGCGGCGGCAACTCGCCGATCTTCTTGTTGGTGTAGAGGCGGATCTGGTCTGGAGTGTAGATGGGGAGCAACTGGTATGGATTGACGGCGACCAGGATGGAGCCTGTGTACGTCTGCAAAGACCCAAAGAAAAAGACGCTTTAGAGAAGAACTAAACAAAATCAACAGTTTTACAAAACGTAAAAGATGATTACAGATTTGATCACATTCAGTTTTCATTTCAAGTTGATTGCTGCTTTAATTGAACTGATCAGAAAGTTTATTGTAAATGTTCAACGGTGAACATTTATTGTAAAATCATAACAATTATCAAGTAAAGATTGTACTATAACGTATGGAAGTCAAGAGTAGCTATGAACTATTATCTAAATGATCCCGTTTAAGTCAAGATAATAATTTTAACACCTGATTATCTTGTGATACTGTCCTTTATTCTAGTACATATGAATTTCAGACTTGTGCATTTTGTGCATTTTTAACGCTGGCCACGTGTGATCAGATCGCCCAGGTTGGATGTGAACGCAAGGTCTGAACGTTACCTAATAAATGACATTCATGGCTACCCTTGACATCTACAATTCAGATGTGTTAGGAGAAACGTGTTAGCATGCTTTTCTTTCGTCACACATGTTAGTTTTCATACTCACCCTCCCACCACAATTAGTCTACGTGGAGAAAGAGAACAAAACAACCAACAACCGTTATAGAGCTAGCTCTCCACGGAATACACACTGCACAGGTTATAGCTTATCTCTTTGGTCAGGTGAGCTTTGTAGCACCAACTAATGCATAATCTATCTAATCAAGACAGGTGTGACAAAGCGCTGTAGAGCTCAGTTCAGTCTGGGTTACAAGAAGATGTTCCCTTCAAAAAAACGAAATGATCTGGCTTTGGGCCAGTGCGTGATTTAAAACTATAACTTCTGCATATTTAGGAAATGAACTTGCAAGGAGGTAAACCAGTTGCGTGCAGCTTTAAAGTAATTATGTGACTGGACAGGTATAATTATTACAAGGTAAGTTTTCCATATTTTTTCCTTAAGTGACTGCAAATTGCTTCATCAGAAATGCCTTTGTTCATCGTTTTTATTGACGGATTCTACAGCCAAAGAGCAAGGAATCGTCAGTCAGTTTTATTTATAGCAACAAGTGAGCGCCACTGCTGCAGGCCGCTCAAGTAAACAGCTTAACCTGAATAAGACGCTAAGAGGGCGACGGCCAGGAGTTGCTCCTTTGCACAGAAACGTAGTCAGTGAGTAAAAGGGTCACAGAGGCTTATTATAACGCAGGCGACACGAGTAAACATGAGTGTAGACTTGTCTGCTGCGGTGTCAGAGACGGGCACTAACATAGATGACGCGCTCATTGTAGCGGATGAGCAGGTTGCGGAGGATGCCGGCCTCGTTGAGGTCGCCCAGGCGGATCATGTCCTCCACGCCGTGGATGGAGGTCGGGTGCATGGGCTTGATGTTGGTGGCGCTTTGAGGGGAAATCCAGTGTTCCTGTGTGAGAGGGAGACTCACATTAAACCTTATTTTAAATGCATTGTTAATAGTTTTTGTTAATTATTAAGCGGTATAGGGCGTACTTCTTTTCATCTCAGCAGATGAACTTGCTGTAGCTGCTTGTACGTGTCATGTTAGTGTTACAGAAGAGTCAGAGGACGTTAGCATCCGCCCATCATTATCTTACTGCCTTATGAAGTCAGACAAGCACTTAGCACTAGTGTGCTTGTTTAATAATTAACTCTTCACTCCTATAAATTCAACATTAAGTCATTTAAAAATACATAAACCCCCAAAAGGTGAACAGAATCAGAGGCTGTAGTTATTCCAACTCTGCTCAATTATAATAATAATTATAAAAAATATATTTTTAAAAATAAAACATGATGAGATGAGACTATTGATCCCGAGGAAGAAATTCTGAATGACCTGTCAGTATTTAAATCAGCCCCACCATCACTGATGAACACATTAATGCTTGGATTAATGATTTAATCCATCTAAAAACGGATAAATGGGTCAGAGACATCTCGACTTTGTACCCTAACATGTGTCCGCACTTTGATTTGTAACACAGCCCTCATAATTCTTAAGTGACAAGAGACAGAAGAAAGACGCAAATCAAATTGGATTAGTTTAGTGGATTAGTTTTATCACAGGACCTCTGTGTTACGAGAAGCAGGCTAGGTAAATTGCGGTGTAAACTTTACAAATTACAGACAAGGTCGATTCACACGGGATAAAGATCACCTTTGTAATTAGCAGCACGGTGGAACGGTGGTTAGCACTGATGCCTCACAGTAAGAAGGTTGTCGGTTCGATTTCTCAGGGCCTTTCTGTGTTAAGTTTGCACGTTCTCCCCGCGTTTGCAGTGGTGGCGTGCTCGGTCGCAGCAGCTAAGGACTAACCCTCCATCTGACCATGCAATTTTGTCGTACAATGTTGTATAATGACAAGCAAAGGACTTCACCTACCTTTACTTTTACCAATTATTACAAATTACTAGAGGTCCCCAGGTAAAACTAGTCCCGTGCGAATAGGGCTTTAGTCTTTGAGTTATCACCCCTCCACTGCAGTGCAGCCGACACACACGTCTGACGCTCATATAAGTTCATAAACAGTCTATTTCCTTCCAGCTCTTCTCTCGACTTACCCGGCCTTCATCGTCCAGAACCTGGATCTGCCCTGAGTCGCACAGTTTGACCACAGCTCCCACAGGGACGTCAAACTCCCGTCCCGTCTTAAGGTCCAGCCACACATAGTCGCCCTGGACGATAAATCACAGCTTCAGTTAGACACAGCGCAGGTTTATAACACTATGACGGTACAGGACGTTTGTGATTTTATTTTATTTGTTTAGGAAAGAGAAATTACATTGACCTGAAAGATGCTAAAATGATCTGTTCCAGTTTTCTTGAGAGCACCGTTTATGAAGGAACACATTTTCACTCCTTAAAGAGCCAACAACCTTTATAACAGCCACCTGGTATAAAGTGTGTAGCGTAATTGTGTAAATGTCACCAATATCATGTCAATAGTTGTATTAAGGTCAAGTTGTTTTGTGCCTGCAGTTATTTCATTACCTGAATATGTTGAATAACCAGGAAATGTCACAGTTGCATCACACACACCTACTTTTTCAGGTGCCAGCTCAATGAATAGGAGGATTTATTCTGGAATAAAAAGTCTTAAACCACCTTCAGACCACAAAGACCCTGATGTAACACTTAGAGGATACGTAACACTGAATAATTTAGTTGGCAATTGAATGTAATATCCTGATTTTAGTGGCGTTCAGTCAAACTCCATGTCTGGGTTAATAATCCTAGATTATTCCAGATAATCCGGAGATCTGCACATATCCACATATCCACTCAGATCTTGAGCTAAAGTTAAAAACATATGCACAACAAAAAACATTTTTACTTGAATGCAGTGATTTCTGAGCACCATTGAGTATTATCTGAGTCTAACTGTCGTACTCTCTGTGTACTTCTTGGCGTTTCAGGTTTAGTTTTAGACTCTCTTCAAAAAAAAACAAAAAATTCTAAACAAGCAAATTTACCTTTCGTCCTTAAATACGTGAAAAAATAAATCTGAAAAGGAACTAAACGAGAAAACAGTCATTATTTGATTCATATGAAACCAGAAGTTTTTGCAGGTGAAGAAGGAGGAGGAGGACGATGAAGGAGAAGTTGTTTTTTTTAGCAGTCACTCATTTTTTAGCTCCACACGAAAAACTTCAGATGTAATTTTAAGCTTTATGACACAAGGTATGAGTTTATCTGTGAGCGTTTGTCTTCTGAATACGGAGAATCACCGGGTTCATTCGCAAGAAACATCCTAAGATTTAGTGCTGGCATGTACCGGGCTGTCGTAACGATGCATGCTTGTGAGAGCCGTGTAAATTCCAGATTTAGGCTACTTCATGTTTTACTGAAGGAAAACACAGCTGTTTTATTTATTTTTTTAAATTATTTAAATGACATTTGTAGGAGGAAAGGCTGCTGGCCTCTGGAAAGAGGTTCTGCAGCTTACAGAGCAGAACATCCAGGTTCAACAACAGTTTCTTCCTGCATGCCGTAACTCTACTTAACTCATTATAATATTTACCCCCTCCTCATCGACACAGGACTGCTCCACTAAGGACCTCTGTGCCGTATTGAAATATTATAAATAACAATACTGTAAATCTAAATGACAAATAAAGTCTTTGTTTTATGCTTCAGAATAAAACGATTCACTTTTTTTTATTGTTGTTTTTGGATTTAAAATAAAAATCAAACAGCTGTTTTTATAGTTTTCATTTCTATGTTTAAAAGTAAACTTGAAATATCAAAAAAATCAATAAAAATGCACAGACCCGTGGACGCTCCTTCTCTTTTCCTCCTTCTTGTTCTTAACTACAGGAGTGGACTCAGGTGTGGGGTCTGGTTCACCAGGTGCTAGTGATTCTACTTCTGATACCAGGCTCTCACTCCAGCTCATCGCTAGATTCTAGTGTCAGTCGTCTTAGTAGACATGTTCAGCTGTCTGTAAGTTCCCATATTTTAATTAGTTTAGTTTTTGTGACTTTAAATACTAATATTTTCCACGTCTTTGTGCCACTAGACCCTTCTGATCCTGATTTCTGTTGCTTGTTTTTTTTGCCTGGACCCGTAGAAAAGAAGCACTCTCTACTCTCTACTCAGCTCAACACCCTTTTTAAAAGAATAAACACCTCCTGAAACTTAGCTTGTTGTGTTCTGCTTCCAGGATCAGCGTCTAGACTCCACATTGACAACAATAAAGGTAATACTTCTCAGTTTACTGCAGAGTTGTTAGAACCGGAGTAAACGATGGAACAAATTACACGCACCGAGACTGATGCAGAAAAGATTTAGAGAAGTTTTAATAGAGGTCTGTTTATGTAAACCATCCGTATTGGTCATTTCAACACATTTAGGGATTTTCTGTTTGTGCAACTGAGGTTCTATGAGATAAAAATGAAACCTCCTCCTCCTCTACAGATGACTTGTTTTCTAAACGCTCACGTGAGGCCTTATACTGTATTATACTTTCTAAAACCAGCCACAGGTGGTTTTGTTTGTTTGGCAGCCATCGGCAAAATCCTCTTCATAACAGAAAACGCTGTTTCACAAAGCTCACCGTTTATCCCCACGGTCTAGACCATGACCTTAAAGATGCTATTTTTGCTTCCCTTTAACGACATCCAGATGCCTCCCCTCGAATGAGATTCAGAGCTGAGATTGAAAGCGTCT
>JASGAT010345050.1:0-14097 GCA_030220025.1 Chelon auratus | reverse complement strand
CTCTCTCCTGTTCCTTTTCATTCAGACTCGACAGTGAGGTTTATGATGAGGACGGCAATTCTTTACCGTCCCTGGATTATGACACAGACCAAATGGATGTGAGAAGCTCTCCGTCTGTCGCCGACGACGTCTACACTTTGTTCTACCCGCCGGAGAAAAGGTGACTATCATCGCCGCTTTACGCAAACTTTCTTCTCCCCCATCTGAACCGTGCAGACATCCGTGTTGAACACCTCATTGCCGTAGTCTTATCTCTGTCCATGTATGTCTTGCGTTTGTGTGTGCGTATCGTCGAAATGTTGTAACTTCGAAGTGAGAGTTTTTATTTTATTCCATTTGTTTTGGGGTAAATTAGTCTTGTCTGTTTTCTTTTAATGTAAATTAAGGGAACTTCATCGATACAAATCACGATTTCTTTGAAACGGATGGACTCGGTGAACAATTTGCAAGAAAAGATTGGACAAACAAACAACTTAAAATCGTGTTTTTTTCCTGTAAATATGCGAAAGGCTCTGCAAAAACCGACCAGCATTTTGAAGCCGAATATCCTGGGAAAATAATGAAAGAAAAAACACAAATTAATTTAAATGATGATAATCAGAATAAGTTTACACTTTATAAGAAAAAAAAAGACTAAATTAGAGATGATCGAATTCAGATGGGTATATTTTTTGACATTGTTGCCTCTTGCGCTGGGTGTGTGGTGATTTTACTGTGTGGCTATCTATCATCCCAGAACGGAAAGGCATGCAGACGGCATGTTTAATAAAGCCTACAGGAAAGCGCTGGGTCAGTTATCAGCAAGGAAATACCTTCATTCTCTGATGGCAAAACGTGTAGGGTAAGAGCATCTTCTTGGTTGTCACCTATTCCTTCTTTAAAATATATATATTTGATGTTTTCTGTCCTTTGTGCGTTTGGGTTTCTTTTGACAGACCTTTTTAAAAGCTCATAATTCACGCTGTTATACGTACTGTAAATGTCTCTGTCCCATTTTGTCTCTGCGTGCTGCTAAACCTGAACGAGCCCTTTATTAATAGTCGAGGGGAGCACAAAGGGGCACTTGATTGATTTGGGACGTGCCATTTTATCTGAGCTCTCTGCTGCTTTAAGGCGCAGATGGAGGAATTAAGGCGCACAGGTTTAAATTTATTTCCATATGAATAATTTATAGGACTGGGTCCCAGTGGATGGAAGGAGGGGGGTAGCAGTATACTCCAGCATCCGGAGCAGGCCCATCACTTTTACATATATGTGTAAAATTGCCCTGGGGTGGGTTAAAAGTTAAGCAGAATATGAATATATCTTCAAAATAAAAGCCTTTGTAAGACTATTTTCCAAGGTTCTTGATGCAAAAGCTTTCTGGGAAAAAAGTCTTTGTTACTAAATCTGGTGATTCTCATTAAAATGCTCCAAAAGGAGGACACAGATTGGGTTTAAACACACACCACTCTAGGCTGCATTGTCCTGAACAAAATGGGGAATCTGATTATCCAATGATGCTCCCTTTAAGATGGTGGCACAGTCCAAGTGTCCAAGCCCTTCAGCTCAGCTCCACAGGCTACACATGCACATGAGGGGAGGGTCTTGTGAATGCACATGTACCAATGCAATGGTGGTGAGACCTGCCTCTTGTCTCTCTCGCAGCGGGGGGAAGGTGCTGGACGACAGCTCAGAGCCCCTGTCCAAGCGACACTCAGACGGGATCTTCACAGACAGCTACAGCCGCTACCGAAAGCAAATGGCAGTCAAGAAATACCTGGCGGCGGTCCTTGGGAAAAGGTATAGACAGAGAATTAGAAACAAAGGACGGCGGCTGGCATATTTGTAGCATCCTCCTCACCCCTCCTGAACAAAAACAAAAAAAAACCTTAAGTGTTTGCAGCCCCAGATGAAGTCATTTTGAGATCTGACTAATCAGTGGATCAATTTTGTGTTCTTAAACATGTATTTATGTATGAAGTAAGCCATTAAAATGAATATTTTGATAATAATATTGTTTTTTATTTTGTACTTAAAGCAGTTGAGGACGCACATATCTACTTTGTGGACCAATTTTTGTTCATTTTAAAGAATAGTCTCTATTTATGTATTCATTGATTTAGTTTTTTTAGACTTATTTATTGAGGGGACACAAGTGTTTGACATGATATGCTCCAACAGCCCTGTCTTTTAAACATTAAGCGAAGAAATGCGGTTGAAAATAAATAGTTTAAAAGACAATCAATGTATTGAATGCTGCTTTTTGTTAAGTGACATTAAGAGTTTAGTTGTCTTTATTCACAACAGCCTTGAAGACATAGGTATTCACCATATCCTACAAGAGATAGACTTTGATGCCCTCCCGGACGGGGATGAGTTTGAGGCTTTTTTGGGAGACTGGCTGAAACAGTTCTCTCACGAATTTCCGGTGAGTTTTGGGCCCTTTCCTGAGGCCGCGTCCTTGCAGGGGCTTCTCATGCCCCTCCCCTTTTCTTCTCACCTTCAACTCTTGTGATCTTGCTTCAAACACTCAAACCCAAACTCTTCTTCCACCTCATCTGTGCTCCTGTCTCTCTAGAGTCTCAAAGATTTTAATTCCTGTACAGCCACGAGCCCACAGGCTGAATTTGGAGAGACTTTGATCAGACTGATATGTAATTGTCGACTGAGCCAAAAAAAAAAAAAAATTCTAACCAAAAAAAAAAACAAACAAAAAACAAAGACTGGGTTAAACCAGATGAGCCCTGCTGGCTTTAAAAACATTCGAAATGCCAGTTTTCGGGATCTTTTACCAAATCAAAATCCCAAATCTGAACTGAGGACCAGAGTACTTTTGAGGTTTTTCTCGCCCCTTTTTCTTCCGCAGTGTTTACAAAGTGAGCTTTCACCTTTGACTCATGTAAAGTGCCAATCTTGTGTTTCTATCAACTGTGTTTGGATTCTGCTCAAGGTTTTCCTCTAGTCTCTCTGCCCATATAATAAGTATCACTGACATCTCAAGCACCATCAGGCAAATTAAAAAAATACAGAAAAAAAAAAAAAAAAGCAATGATACTTGTTACATGGTGACTTATTCATCGGTTTGTTCTCACTGAGAGACGTGCGAGGCAGTTTGAACTTTTGTGTTTGAACCTTCTGGGTCTATTGTGCTTCCCTTTTTCTGTCATGTGAACCAATGTAAAAAAAAAAAACAAACAAAAAAAAAAACAAAACTACAATAGATTGCATGATTAAAGTAATTGCACTAGCCACCGCATCTGTGCAGACGACTCCAACTAGATGGTTTTGCTTGTTTTCTGACTACTACAAACATACATGCCTGTCGTTTCTGGATGTTGTTTTGTGTTCTGTACTCCTCACTTACATTTCCTACACAAGCTGTACGTTGAACCTCCATTGATGAATCACTCTGAATGTACTTTACCGCTGGCAAGAATTGCTCAGTCTAATGTCTTGATTTAAAGGTTCTGTTATACTTAGACGACTGGAGGTTTGTCTTTTGTGATCTGCTTGTTGAGTTGTACGTGAAGACAAATCATTAAAGTGGTCATTTTCTATGATCTATATATCTGCACTGTGGCACAAAAGGCTGCCATAATTAATTCAATCTAAAGAAGAGGGAGGGTGAGAACATAAGAGGAAAACGCAGTCACCAAGAGAACGCAAATCAGGACAAGAAGGGTGGGCCGAATGATGAAGAACGTGCTCATGTGAGAAGCTGAGGGATCAGAAAAAAATTGACCACCCGGCAACACTCAACAGTTCACATTACATAAATTACACCAGTGGTTGTAGTTCTCACTTTACGGTTCCCCAGTCTGTACACTTCTCACCAAATTTATGAGGCAGGGATTCAAATTTTTGGGGCGAGCTGATCCTTAGTCATTGCCAGGGTGAAGTTCTTCGATCTGTGTTTACTGTATCAATCTCTCTTTAATTTTGCATTCCCCTCTAGGATTTGTGACGCAGGAAGCAGTTTGCGGCTGTGGTGCCTTGCATCGACTTTAAAATCGCCATGAATCACAGATGGCTATTTAGTGGCCCTACAATGCTGCACATCATCAGCTTACATTTCATCCTTTTGTTGTTGTTGTTTTTTTTTTTGTGTTGCACTGATGTTTGATAGGATCTTTAGTACCATTCAGCTTGGGCGTCAAGCCTTCTCGCTTGCATTGCTTTCTGTTGCACTTTGTTTTTAGAGCTCTAGACGTAGATTTTTGTGAAAGCAAAGGGAAAGAGCAGCTGCTCTCCATGAAACATTATGTGTATGATAATAAAAGCGCCAATAGCCTTACTAAAATAATCTTCAAAGATATATATATATGTATATATATATATATATATTTATTGTGTGGAAAGTGAATATTAGATTACTACTTCAAATGGCGATCTGCAAGGATCAAGTCAATAAATGTTTAAAAAAAAACGTGTTGTAAGATTTCTATGAATAAATTTTTGTAAACAACAAAAATTTCGTCTAATCTTTGAAGGCAATATCACCATAAGTATTTAGTCACATTTAAGAGAATAAAAAGCTCTGTATTCTAACAGTGGAAACGGACCCTCCCTCATCAGTGTTAATGGGATCTAACCGAACAGGGGAACAATTTGGCAACAAAAAAAACTATAAACTACATCCGCTGTCAAGCGAAGACACTCGTCAAACACACCTCATGCAATAAAAAATGATAAGAAGTGTCAGTTAGTTTTTCCTCATCAACGTGGGCGTTGCGTGATGTTGTTGTGTGGACGGTCAATAACTTCAAGATGTTGCAAAATGAATCAGAAACAAAGGAAAGCTGGTGGAACGGAGACCAAACGATCCAAGTCTTTGCCCTATTTTCATGGTGACTCAGTCGGTTTGGCGGAGGAACAGTGACACCAGTTGGCCGGGTGTCTACCTCCCCTCGGGACAGCATGAGTAAAGGGACGTGGGAGGGATCACCCAGCCCGCGCCACACACTGCCTCGCTGCACTTTACACCTCTCCGGGACTTCAGCAGTCGCCACCAAAGGCCTGCAGGACTGGTGGAACAGTTGGCCAGTCTCAACACTGGTACACACGCTCTGTGCCAAGCACAACGATGTGAGGCAAAAGAGCTGGGGTGGACTGGTTTCAGCTAAGTATGCACAGAAATTAGGCTGTGCATGCTTATTATATCCACTTGTTTTAAGGTAGAAATGCACATTTTTACATCTACTCCTACATCAATCAAGAGCCTGCAGTAGATTGCTGCTATGAAAGAGACTGCCTTTTATACCCGAACACATTTCACAAAACTGAAATAAATCTATGAAATTAATGTTTTCTCTGTAGTAAATCAAGCACTTTTCAAGCAGCAATGTAATTATTTATATATAAACAAGCCAAACAAAAGAGAATATTTTATCCTTTTACCAACCTATATTAAAGGTTTAAGTTTGACATTGTTTATAAGAGACATATTTATATAACACATATAAGGCTATATGGGGGAAAAAGGATTATATAGGACAAGGGATAGTCAGATATGTTGGCATATTTTTTCTCACATTGTCACAGCAGAGCTTGAGATTTCTGCCTGTTTCTTGAATCAAACAGGCAAAAATGTAGAAACATTACAGTCAACTGAGAGCATAACTGTAATAAGTTGGCTACTTTAAAGCAACACAATGTAATTTTTGCTCAGCAGCAGAAACAGCGCCCCCTGTGGTCACAACTGGTAAATGCAGCCGTAACTTCTACTGAAACCTAGCCTAGCAGTCGCTCAGTTGCTTTTGCAACAAACGCAATATCATCCTTTCAACACAAACAAGCAATATGACTGTCCGCAACAACAGGCAACTCATTGTTATGTGTCCTTCGTGTAAATGAAACTCCTTAATTCCCACAGCGCTAGTTTACTTTGAATCGTTCCCCTGCTATTAAATCACAGCCATGAACAGAAACGAAAGAAAAATGCAAATCCCACGACATCTATCTATCAAGCTGGAGACCTGTTGACAGTGACAGATTCAGTGCTGTAAAGCATTATGAATTTCTGAATAAAAAAAAGTTAAGTGTAAAATATAATGCTAGAGTAAGCATTTGGTGGCACAGAGTGGCCATGTAACAGATTCCATTCTCCCTATTGCCAGTCACTGTGCCATATGATGTGTTGCTTTAATTAGCTAACTCGCGGCCTGACAAATGTTGGGACGCACTGTTCAGTAGATTTATCTATCTTGGTAATTTCCATCTTTTTGGTATTCATAGTCCTCCTTTATTGCCCCATACAGAAAGACAAAAGATTCAGAATATTCTTAGTTTGGAAATGTTCAACTTCCTTATTTGTTTTAATTTATTAGTTACATGTGCGACTTTCCTGCCACTGAAAGCCAAAATCTGCTGGAAATGGATTATTGGTGGCGTACAAACTTTAGATGTACAGTTTGTACAACAACAGCTGGACATTAAAAATCCAAGTTGGCCTAGTTCTGCTCACTCTGAATAACTCTTGGCAAAGAGATTGAAATTGTGACATTGGGGAAGATGTGTGGGAAAACACAATAACAAATATAGGGTGGTTCATTAGAGACATCCGATGTAAATTCACACATTGTAAAATTATTCACAGGTATTATTATGCACCATAGTTGATAAAATGGGCTTGATACAGAACAGCCTGTGTTCTAAGTGTAATGTGTAGGCAGGTACCTTCTTCCACTTATTGTGGGAGTGCTCACTGGTTTTTCCTTTCTGGAGAGAGGTTATAGAAAATTTGAATGAATGCCTTGGAAAGGCTCTACCAGAATCCTCCCAACTCTGTCTACTCGGAGTCAGGTCAAAGTCAGCTCCAGGAATATCAAAAGCAGAATTCGGTTTAGCACTGACGGGCTTCATCACTGCAGCAGCAGCTAGAATCTTTCTTCACCACTGGAAGAGTTGGACTCGACCAGAATTTACTGACTGGCTTAAGCTGATGACGGATAATGCCTCCTATGAATTGATGATAGCAAGGTTGACTGATAACAAAGGGAAGTTTTAGCAGGTCTGGGGCTGTTTTCTGAATCATATAAGAATGGAATATGTGCTTATATCATGTGAGGGGAGGACGACTTGTGTGTGTGTGTGTGTGTGTGTGTTTGTGTGTGTGTGTATTAGTATTGGGTGATGTGCTGCCCTTATAGGCTTGTTTTCATTATATATATTTTTGTTTAATATGGTTGATTTGTTTCTGCTGAAGTTTGATGTCTTCTGTACGAAAAAAAAATCCAAGTTGCACGTCTATTTTTTTTTTTTTTACAGTGAGATGATAATCAGTGCAATATATCGATTAAAATAAAGTGAAATGTTTGTGCCTCCTGCTCAAACTCCCTCACTGTGGATGCAGCGGGTGGCATTTGGAAAACCACCACCCACCCTGTCGTCATCCACCCTTTTCCCTTTCTCCAGCTTTTTATACTTGTCTGTCACTCTCAATTACATCTAATGACCTTAAATAGATCCCCATATTTCATAATATCTGATAATAGGTCACCAGAGAGCAGGACCTTTTCCACACGTTGAAGGCTTGTCTGCACACCCCCGCTCTCCAGATCTGCCCTCTGTAGTGCCTGAAATCTCTTTAAAGGGCTTCAATTACAATCACATCACTTGCGGCTATGAGTAGTTGCAGCATCACATCGCCATGTGCGGTTTGGGATGTTAGACTGAGCAACCACACAAAGCTTGTCATGTCCCTGCCTGCTCCCCTGTGTGCGTAATAACCCCCTCTCAGACATGAAGGCAGGGCTTTGATTTTGTGGCTGCGGCCTCGGCTCTCAGCGGAGCGCACAGAGAATATGATCAATGGGAGTGATCTGATTCCTCCGGCCCGTGCAAGACCCTTTCTTAACCCTGCTAACCCAATCAGCCAGAGTTACCAAGCAACCAGTCCCAGGAGGATATGATGGGAGTGGGTGGGGTGCCGGTGGCCTTCCTGAGTACCAAAAGATCACAGTGGATATATTTCACTCAAATGGCTTCGGTCTCAGCTATGTTGTCTTCCACAGGCGAAAATGGCAAGTTGCAGGGAGGGGCTGATAAATAGGCTCTCATACAGGAAACAGAGTAATATGTTGTGATTTATAAATGTGCACCGACAGGCACACAAAGTGTAACTAATGCTTTCATAAATTAATCACACATGAACAAGACTAAGTGTCTGCAGCCAAGCTAAAGGATATATTCGTCTCATCTGAAGGAAGAAGTCAAATAATCTAGTGTTTCACAAGAAAATAAAGGTCTACAGCCAAGCTAGCAGCTCTGTGTGGCTCTGTTCAGGAAGAGCAGTGTTTAGCTTTATATGCTAACAACAGCATGCTAATATGCTCACTTTAACAAAGCGGTTTAGATTGTTAGCATGCTAACGTTGTCTAATTAGCTCATAAAACAGTTGCCTTTAGTTTTGTATTATGTTGTATTGTATTTATGGTCTAGTAGAGATATTTAAACTGAAACTTGATAGAAGATTGGAGATAATCAACATCAGCAGCAATATAGCTAAGAACTGAAGAAGCTACTCGGATGAGTGGTGAAACGTCTTCTGAAAAAACTCTACAAGTCCAGTTGCCTTTTTTGAACCTTTTTTGGAAATATAGCTAAGAGTTGCTGAGATGCTTTAGTCTGTTGAATCTGCCAGAAATATAACAGAAGGTGATTTTTTGCCTCAAATTTATTGATAAGACTGAATTCATTCAATAGAAGAAGATGACCAAGATGGACCTAGCATTTTGATGTCGCTAACCACAGTGAAAATCTTGTTTGAACAACTCGGATGTTTTGCTACCTCCATGAGTGTATCCCTCCAGGAAGCTTCTCACATCACATGATGTTCACTCCCTCTGGAGCAAAAATGTGCGGAAAGAATTCATTACATCCAGAGAGAAATGATCGTATCAAGCACTAAACTGGTTATCAGAAACTAACATTTTCCTGTGAAGCGAAATATCAAAGCTTTGCACCACCCCTCACGATGCTTTTGAAAATTTATTCTGATTGGAACCGTTTATCCTGACGGAGGTGATTACACGAGAATGAGAGTTTCAGCTTTGTTAAGTTTTGGTCACATGAATTCAAGCTGCCAAACTATTTTTTTTAAGCTAAATCTCTTTGTACATATATAAAAAGCAAACTCTATGTGCACGCTTTTGGATAAAAGATTACAGACAGAACAGCTCAACACTTCTTCTATTTAGGTCGAAATCAACTTTGCACCGGCAAACTGCTCCCTAAAATACTGTCTGTCTCGCAAGTTCAACTCCTACTCCACATCCTAAACTCTGCGCTTCAACCCAGGATACCCCCTGCTCCTCTGGGAGGCCGTGTGAGTGACAGCTTTCTGGAGGGGGAATCCACATGGAGCCCTTTCATCAGTGCCGCCCCCTGGGTCCTGCTTGACTGACTGCGGCACAGTGCAAAAGTTCAGTCATTATGGAAAGCTATTGCTGTGTTTGCATTGGTGAATGGTGTCCTGTTTTTAATGCCAGGCATCTCACAAAATAGAAAATTGTTATGTGGGTGGACAGAATCCGACCTTCATCTTTTTTTCTCTGAAAGGAGGGGACATTTTGTCATGTGTCTGATGCATTTGTTATTGGATAGAAAGAACACTACCGAATTCAAGAGTAATTCACAAGTTAAAGTTAGGATTTGTATTTTTTAAATAAACAATAGAACTGATTTTAATTAGCCAGTTTGTTGAATTCTAAATTATTCACATGTGAGAAGAGAAACCATTTAAAGTTAATGAAATTCAGCGAGTTGAATGTGTGCGAAAATGTGTGAACAAACCGTGAGCAAACTTTTAGCTGTGAGAATTGGTTCAAAGTTGAACTAATCTAAACTTTGAGGCGACAACCAACGGGAGCAAAAGGTCACAAAGGTCAACAAAGAAACACAATTTCAACATTTTTTTTTATATCCGACCACTTTCAAAGCAGAAAGTCTGATACATGGTGAAGGTGAAAAAGCTTTCAGGCCAAACATGGACAAGGTTCTTTCAGCCCTTCTACAACGTGACGCAATTTAACTTGAGAAAAAAAAGAAAATAACACATTCCGTTTGTCTTGAAAATGGTAAGCTGAATTCACAGCAACAAAAGACAACCTTGGTGAAGTCAGTGCATTCAGGAGCTTCGCAGCTACACGCTCCACGACTTTGCTTACCACCGCAACAGTTGATTGATAGCGGGGTTGGAAAGTTGAGTGGACCCGACGGAGTGGCGTTGTTGTCGAAGGTATTTTCTTTTCAAATAGAGACGGTGATA
The DNA here is from genome assembly GCA_030220025.1 of Chelon auratus. Lineage (NCBI taxonomy): Eukaryota > Metazoa > Chordata > Actinopteri > Mugiliformes > Mugilidae > Chelon > Chelon auratus. The sequence goes on along the minus strand of JASGAT010345050.1, from coordinate 3,848 downwards.
AAAACAGCTAGCTCCACCCATACACTGGCAATGTTTTTATGTTCTGTTTGTTTCACACTGAAATATTCGGACTGGGATTTACACAAGAAGGTTAACTAAGCAACCAGAGCCTGGAACATCTATCAGCAGCTTCAAGGCCATGGGTGACGAGTGAAGCGTTTTAAATGTGGCTTTATATGCGAACAGGGCTGCATGCTGCATGTATGCTTTTTCCGGTTGCATTTATGAATTCATCTCCTCTCTCTTCTCCTTCTTTTTCTGTCTCTACACGGCCAGCATTAAGCAGAAGGTCCCCAACATATGAGCTGCTCAAGGTTTCCTACTGCTAAAAGGAAGTTTTTTGTTTCCACCTTTTCCTTAGTGCTGGTGGTTTCAGACTCTGGGTCCTGTAAAGCCTCCTGTGACAATTGACAAATGAATTTAGGCAATATCATTTGACTAATGTTATAGCCTCATTACGGCGATAGTACAGTATTTTTGTCTTGAAGCTACGGATTGTCTTTATTTCTTACCTTCATCTACCTACCTTCGTCCACATTCAACGCAGATAATCAGAAGGCGAAAAGGCTTTCAGGATGAACGCGGAGAAGATTCTTTCAACGCTTCTTCAACGTGACGCAATTTAAGTTTTGAAAGAAAAGTAAAGAACACGTTCCTTTCTTCGCGCAAATGAAAAGTTCAGTTCGCCGCAACAAAAGGCAACCTTGGTCAGTACATTCAGGAGTTTTAAAGACACAGTCAGTGTGGTGTGCTCGGTAGATGTTATTGTTGTGACATTATTGTAAGTATATAACACACTGCGTCGTGCACAGCCCACGTTCAGTTTTCATCCTCTCTGACATTTCACATCCTCTTTAGGAGAAATGACTTTCTTTCGACTTTTTGTGTAACTGTCCACCAATCTCTGACGTCAGCTCTCTGAAAGTTTTTAACCACTCTTCTGTAGAAAATCACCAGGCACATGAAAAATGTTTCTTCCCTTCCAAGACCAGAGATGAAGTTAAATCCCCAAAGTTTATATCCACTCACTTTTTTTTTTAAAATTACATTACAAATAATGTTCTAGTGATTGTGATGTGTTTAAATTTGGCAATATATCTACTTCACTGTTAGCTTATTCATTTGCAGAATAACACAACTATTAAACTAAATCTCTGTTTAGATTTAACAGATTGTATCTGGTTTGTTTTGGGAGCGGACCGTCTGACTGGTGAATCTGTGACATTTGATAAAGGCCGAGCAGGTGGTCATTTATTTGCAGTAGTCTCAGTTACAAAGCGCTTGTGTCTGTGTGTGTTTTGTGTCTCTTCGTCTCTGCTCCGTGTGCAGCGTACAGGGAATAGAGAGCGCCGACAGCAGTTCACAGCATACCTAGTTAAGTGGTTGCGATGTCTGCTTTTCATCCCACCTGCTTGTAGTATTGAGTTCTGGATGCATGGAGTATTTTTACTGCTAACAACCGTATCTGCAAGAGGCAGATACACATCTAAATCAAGGATTCACAATATTTTTAAATCTCCAGCCCGCTTCTCGTGTTTCTCCTCCACCTTTCCTCCCTCTTTCTCTCTGCGGACACTGAGCAGTACATCAGAGCCCAATTAGCATTTTCCTGCCTCGGACGTCATGGCACTCTGGGTTCAGAGGACAGAGGTTGGGGAGCATGTTCCTGGATTTGGGCTTAACGCTGTACTCATTACTGGGCTTGTCAGATGACCCCTGATGTCATTTTCTACTGTAGGTAGAAAAGCTAAACTGGACTCATACACATTCATATCGCAGCGCCATTAATATGCATCTACTGTCGTCACACTATCGATCTGTCCATTAGCAGACTGTATTCCCTCATGAAATCATCACTGAGTGGGACATTGGTTGTAACTCTGCAAGCATACAGGACAAAGAAGGTCATAGACACTTTGGGAGGTCTGGCAGATGTGTGCACAATTAAGATTACACTTTTCTCTGTACCTTACACTGCGTTCCGTGCTGGGAGGACATACATAAAAAAAGAAAGAAAACAAGGCTATAAACTGTCTTGTTGTAGTACTTTTCACGTCTAGATGCTCATCATTCATCTGACACCAGTGAGATGGTGGTAATAAATCAGCTCAGCTGCTTGCTCTAAATCCTGCTAAAGATAGAAGTAGTGTTACTTCATCTCACTTGCGCTGACGTGGACATACCTGTCTTGTGTTGCTGCAAGCAGAAATAAATCATTCAGTACCAGAATAGAGCATCCAGTCATGCCTTAAAAAACAACATCAGATACTTACGTAAACTCAGGGTTTTTTTTGGCCTTATTCTTTTGTTCATTTGTTGCCCCAAACATGTTTTTATCTCAGCAATACATGAGGAAAAGCATTAATTTTAGAAAAGGATGCAAAACAGACACAAAAGACACATCAGGCTAGTATTTTTTAGCATTTATAATGAGGGTTAATGTGAAAAAAAGCTTTAATATCAATTTGAAATACCAACAGATTAGATAAATTGTGAGTTATTACCCCGTCACACTTAAGATATGTCTTGCAATACACTTGTTTGCCTTAAATTGTCAGATCTCCTGTATGTTTCTTGTTGGGTGTGTCTGACTCTGTGTTTTTCTCACTGGGGGTTGGTCTGGAGCTGGGCGGAGCTGGAGCCACTTACCTGCACACCTGCAAGCAATGGAGCCTCATCAGCCATCTACTCCCCTTGTCCATAAAATCCTGGTTCAGTCCTCCACTCATCGCCAGATCGTCTGCTTACCTTTGTGGTATAGTGCTGTGGCTCAAGTCTTTAGTCGTAAATCCTACTGTTGCATTTGTCCGTCGTACTCTCCCTGGAATCCTCGCCCTGCTCTACCAGTCCACCAGCCTTCCTCCCTGCATTTCCACCCCTGCATTCCCCGGATTCCCAACAAACCTGGTTCTGGTCAATCTCCGTCGACCTGCGAATCTGCTCCCACCTGCTTCCTCTGTCTTGACAATAAACCGGTATTTAACCACTGGGCCTTGGTTTGTGACTGAATTAGTGTCCAATTCCTATTGACAGGCGTGACATAAATTTCCATCAGGATGCACGGGAACAAGGCTAACAGCAACGTGGGACAAAAAAAAAGTACCTCCACAAGTACACACAAAAATTGGGAGCTATCACCAAGACAATTCAGCCCCCCGCCCAGTACATGGCTTAAAGACCTGAAAAAGCTATCTGATGGCTTTAATCTGTGCCCCACATGCCAGATGATAATAGGATATGAAGGTAGACAAAAAATAAATACATCAAAATACATCAAATATATTAAAATGATGTTTTTTAAAAATATTTTTAGAGGAAAGTAAAGTAAGTTAGCCTCTATTTGTACAATTGTATCGTGACATTTGTTTTAAGGGGCCAGTGTGTAGGATACACAGAGATCTAATAGCAGAAATGAGGTCAGGTTTTCATTAGTGTGTAACTACAAAGCACTGTGTTTTTGTTAGCTTATAATAAGTCCTTCATATCTACATAGGTAACAAGATTTTCCACCATGTGGCACCACCATGTTAACCCACAAGGAACACAACAAACACTGGATGCAGGAAGGGTCTTTTGTGGTTTTGTATTATAGCGGCCGACTCAGTTCTCCAACTTGCTTGGAAAAGGAAAGGTGATGTGAGGGGTATTCAGTTGCAACACGTAATCTCACTGCTAGATGCCACTAAATCACATTTAAACCTAGATTAAGTTTGTTGGATTGAGTGCCACGCGATGAGCCATAAGTACAACGCTGACACATTATCACCTTGTGAAAATGTTTTACAACCTTCAGACAGGTGTAGCATTAGTTTGGAGTTGTTCTTCTAACTACCTGGAAAATTTGACTC
>JASGAT010345032.1:4258-21824 GCA_030220025.1 Chelon auratus | reverse complement strand
AAAAAAAAAACATGTCAGCGGCCAGTAGATTCTGCTCGATGTTAGCTAGAGGAGCCATACTGTCAATCTGTAGGACAAAAAGTGAGAGGAAAGTGTAAGCGATATGATGTGAAATGCTTCTATGCAACACTGCGCTCTGCTGGCGGAGGAGGCGATGGCACAGTGAGCTGTGAGGCAGAGGCAAAGAGAGAGAGAGACGGTCTTTACAGAGGACTAACCTTAGTTCTCCAGGGATGCAAATGTCTGTGTGCTTCTACCCTTGAAGCAGTTGCCTTATTTGGACCTAAGGACATTTTGCACTGGCAAATTTTAAACATCCCAGGAGGGGCATACTTTGAAATACAGCCACGGGGGTGGCACATTAGAATGACAAAAATATAGATCCTCTAAGGGAAATCTGCCTGTGACTGGGAAATCATGCGAGAGAGAGAATGGTACCGCGAATCACTGGAAAAGGGTCAGACCACTGATGCTAGCTGCAACCAAATACTTAAATAAGATCCAGTGTTTTTTTCCCGGCTTTTATATTACCTCCGACACACTTCGCCTAAAGAGCATGCGCATGCCAGATAAAGAGATGTTTTTATATATAAATATATATAAATATCTGTTCACATTAATATAGTTTGCTATGTGTATGTGCAGCTGGCCTGTGAGGTTCGTGTGTGTGCACACAAACAATGCGCACTGCCGACAGCCCCGCAGCAGTGTGCATTCTTGCTCGGAGAGTACATGTCCTCGGGCCTCCTTCCTCCATCAATGACCTCTGGTGAAGCCATTATTTTCTGCATTAATGATGAGCAGCAGCAAGCGATGAGAGAGATGGACTTTGTCCTGAGGCACCGTACCACTGATTATGGGCAACAACAATGCCAGCAAAAAAAGAAAGAAAAAAAAGGCAAGAAAAGAAAGGAAAAGTCTTCCCACAAGCAGTTCAGAAGACTACGAGTCTTAACAGCAACGCGGAATAAGCTGCTCTTGCTTTATTGACAAGATGGATCAGATAACCTCTGTAGCTCAAGGATTACCCGGAATGAACTTTAAAAAAAGTTCACCTAGAGCTTGTTTTGTCACCCAGTAGATTGGTTTCACCTTTGGTTTCATAGTAATATCAAATTCCAACTTGTAACACGTAAGCCAATTAGCGTTTGGATGGAAGTGGCTGAGAAAGACTTATGCAAAGCTCTTATTACTGTAGTCCTAGGATTTAATCATGTACAATGACTAATATCAGAGGCTTTATTGATCCTGACATGAGCCCAAACACCAACCTGTGAAGACTCACAAACAAGACAAAGTGCAATTGCTATAGTCAAAGCATCCAGGGCACCCGCTCAGGAAATCCTGGCTTGGGGAGATGACTCTAAATGAAGGACTTTACCATTCACCATTATGTCTTTGGTGAGAGTCAGAGGGAACCCCCGGGGCTCTTCAGCACAGCACGGCACAACTTTTCAAAGGGCTCCAGATTAAAGTCACTGAAAGTTCCCACTGGGGTCTGAGGCCAGGATCCCATTAAGCAGCCCTACCACACCGCCGGCCATAATTGTGTCGTTGAGAATTCAGAGCAGCGGTTGCTTGATAAGCGAATTTAGGGTGAAATAGCAGAGGCAGAAAATAAAAAAAATAAAAAAAGGGTCTCGTTGGGCCGCCATTAGACACTTCATTCGCTCATCACTAATTTGTTTTAAATGACTGAGGGAAAGGTGAGAACTTTATAAAGCAATCCCGGCTTCCTTTTTACGTCCCCATTTCCAGGTCGGGGCGACGGAACACTGATAAATGAAAAACACTGCACTGCATGGACACACACTTGACTGCCGCTAGTCATGCTTTAAACTGTGTTATCTTAATCGTAGCACTTGCTTTGCAGTAGAATAATCAATAAGGGAGGGAGCATTCTCTTATCGGCTTTAAAGTCCCTATAAACTTATCCCGAAGAAACCTGTCAAGAGTTTATAGTAGCGTCACTGCTACCACTTGCAGTCATAGTGTTCTACATAAATCCCATATAGTAATGCCATTTGCTATAAAAAAAGGTTGAAACTAGATTTATAGAAAACATACGAACAAATCCACTTTTATTGAGTATCTAGTTTCATTATGGTTCTGAATGTCACATACAGTTGAATTGAACATTTGAAAATGACCGCCATCAGAGCTGTGTGGTGGGCGATGGGAAAAAAATTTAAGCTCAGATCTAAACCTTAACTTGAGATCAATACGAGTGTGTTTACGCATCAGTCAGTTCAATAAGTGGAAGTAAAGCATCACTCCAATGCATGAGCGACATCAGCCAATCTCAAGTTACAATTCAGCTCTTTACAGTGGAATAAATGAGCAAGCAACACCTCTAAACCCAAATATGCAATGGTCAGGCAAGTGCAATGACGACAAAATTTAGTTAACTGCTTCAAGTGGATTTTTTCTGCTTCTTCTTCTCTGCCTCTTCCTCTTTTTCCTTCTCGATCTCAGCCACCAGGGTCTCGATTTCCTTGGATTCCAAAATCTGAAGAAACAAATAAACGATACACAACTATTAGCTCATACATAAATGTTTGAAAAACAACACAAAAGCAACGTTTTCCTCAGAAATTACCTTCAGTGGCTGATTCCGTCTGATAACAGCAAGTTCAATATTTTTTCCTCCTGACTGGACAACCTGTGAACAGCAAAAAAAGCAAAGAAAGTCACTAAATGCTTTGACCAAATAAGGAAACATTTAATTAATTTGATTGTCTGATTCAAACCCTTTACACAGAATGCAAGTTTAACAGGTATTAATTTGCATGCCATTACATACACATATTGCTGGATGTACGAATACGTCCATAAGTAGGTCAAGGTGTTTTTAAACTCCTTCATTATCCCCAAAAATTAAAATAAAAATGTAGTCCACATAAGGACTCTTTGAAAAATAGCAAAAATCCAAGTTTCAGCCGGTCACAGCTAGACCCAGATGAAAACATTATGGAAGATTAACTGGTTTATCTGGCTGATGTAAATACAAGGGCATCTGGCCTGTTTCTGAAATCATGTGCAAAAAAAAATGAATAAATAAAAAAAATCATTTCATATTCAGTTTTAATATATGTACCTCATGGGAAAAAAGTGTCCAAAGTCAAATATGTCATTGCAAAGACTGATGTGTCCTCACCTCAAGCAAAGCTTTGATGGCCAGCTTGATTGCCTCATTGTCCCCAGCAATGGCTTCATCCGTGTAATTCTTCTCCAAGAACTCTCTTACAGTTTTTGCGCTGCGCCCGATTGCGTTTGCCTGATATTTTCAAAACACAGTTATTACTCATTTATATACAGATATGGTAATTGTGTGCATGTAATGTACAAAGAGAAAGCTAACTGACCTTCCAGGCGTGGTAGGTTCCTGATGGGTCCGTCTGATACAGCCTGGGAGTTCCATCGTAGTCGAAGCCAACAATTAACGCAGAAATGCCAAATGGTCTTCGCCCATTGCTTTGAGTGTAGCGCTACAAATATGACCAACATACACCTTTGACTTGGCAATCTTACATCTCTATTGAACATTAAATGGCCTGTAATCAGACTATAGGCCCCAAAAGCAGGAAATGCCCCTACCTACTGAATGTGACAACTTATATATGTCTTTTAGTGAATTATTAGTCGACTATAAATGACTGGTAATGATGTTACATACCTGTTTCAGTGTAGCTATGTAGCGTGTAATGTATTCCACTGTGACTGGGTCCTCAACTGTTAGCCTATGGCTCTGGCACTCAACCCGAGCTCTGTTTATCACAATACGGGCATCTGCTGTCAGACCTTGAAAAGAGTGAAAAAACATTAAATGGCTATACAACTTTAAAAATAAGACATAGATGATATCCTATTCCATTCTAAACACATATGTAAATCAGTTTTTAATTTGAGGTACCTGCAAATGCCATGCAGACATGCTCATCCAGAGCACAGATCTTGCGGACAGTCCTTTCCTCCTGCAGCTTTGCGACAGACTTCTTCTCCACACCAAGGACAACGATGTCTTTACCTCTGATTCCCACCTGCACAGGTAAAAAACATTCAAGTTCATTTCTGAATACTGGCAACACACAATATGTCAATCCCAGTTGCATTTGGCACAGACTAGTAAACAGCAACTATCTTAACATATTTTCGATCAACTGACTGAACAGACTACGGGTCTGTTGAATAAGTGTGACTCTTACTACTAAGTAACGCACAGGTACTTTGTTGTCTTTGTTAACTGAGAAGTGTCTGGGTCAAAATTTCCCAAATATCTCAAAATTTGTGTGAACCCAAACAGCCCCAACAATGGCCTCTAGAAATGTACACAATTGAGTGTATGGATAAGACAGCAAGTTTACAAATTGGCAATTCAATCTGATTAATCCTGCACAGTATATATCCAAATAACAGCTGCTTGGCTATACATATTCATTCACTTGATAACCAAGGTTTCGATGGACCTAAACTCTTCATGTGCTCCATACACCAGCTACTAAATTACACCACTACAGTAAAAGTTACCTGAGCTCAAGTCAGTTGCAATTGCTGTGGGTTTACTGAGTATATGACTAATTTAAAATAAGTCAATGGAAGTGGTGTTTAGGACACTTGTGGTGCTGGATAGTAAACGTGGATTATTATATATAGATATTACCCCACGTCTTTACAATGACTTAAGTTAGCATTTGCGAAGCATTAATCAACTTTGCACTACGGGTCAAAATCGGGAAAAGAAATCCAACTCTAAACTAGAGTTAACTGATTTGTTTCACATCGAAACAGAAAGTACTGTGAGAGTGACACAGCGACAAAATGCTTGCTAATGCTACCTCCCTTTTGTCTATATCAAGTTAGCATTTTCTGCACTACAAGCTGGGACTATACATTAACATTGCAACTAGTTCGCAAGATCACAACACAATTTTGAGTGTAAAAATTGTGGTGAATAATGACAATTAGCCAAACACAGAGGTAATAACGGGGACTGCTAGCCGCTAGTTAGCTAACTGATGTTGGCAACCTAGCCACAACCATGTTGCTAACGTTAGCATTAGTTTCATTTAATGACTTACCGCCGTGGAACCTTTCTTTACAGCTTCTTGTGCATACTCTACTTGAAAAAGATGACCGTCAGGGGAGAAGACGGTGATGGCTCTATCATATCTTGCCGCCATTGCACTGCAAGACACGTATTATCTGGAGAAAAATAGAACACCGCTGACAGATGATTCAGCTAGTTAGCAACAAGCAACTTACTCCGTGTGTTGAAAACAGCGCATGCGCATAACCTCTGACCTGGATCATACCAAATGTAACTTAATCAAGAGGAAAGTTATTATTAAAACACAATAGATCGGTGAAAGTTTATCCTTTAATCTTGTATTTTTAATTCGAATACTACCATATAAAAATATATATATTTAAATGCTAAGTTTAATTAACCCGAATATGAAACAATTGTAAAATAAGGACACAATAAAGGCCAACTTTACCCACACATTTTGCACAAATAAATATTAATGTAGCAGCTGTATTGCCTAAAGATTTTTAAATGTTAATTTTGTAGATATACATTTAAGCTTCGACTGTATTTCCTTTTTTTGTTGTTGTTGAGCGGTCCATATCCCATGGCCTTTTGGTCTAGCTTTGGACTGTTCCACTATATGAAAAAATAGGTGAAACTGTAATTCAACTGATCAAATGTGGGTGTTTTAACGGTATATTCGTACATGTGCTTGAATATTAAGATTTATATCACTTTTATTTGATCATATTCGATTTATCTACTCTAGAAAATAAAGGCTAACTTTCAACTGTGTCTTTATATGCGGTACTTCTCCCCCCCAAAACGGACCACAGCATTATGAAATCGCATCGTATTCTCAACTGTTTGATCCGAGTTCTCCCGATTCGTTCAATGTGTTAGCTACTTTGGGCTTTTATGCTGTAGTTCATTTTTATTTTACATTGTATCACCATGTCGGTGGCGTTTGCACCTCACAGGCAGCGAGGGAAGGGTGATATAACACCCGCTGGAATACAAAAGGTAATTCATCTTTTTGAGCGCGACGCAGAATGGAGGCTATGGTACCTAACGATGCTAGCCGTAGAGAAAATCAATGTAGCAGTGCCCAACCAAGTCCGACAGTGAGTAGATCGGGAACAGAGTTACAGGGTCAGAGCGCGGTGAATATGAACCTCACTGGAATCAGGACGCCATGTGTATACGGCGAGTCTTGAGTCGATTTACCGGACCAGCGTACAATTGTATTTTAGATGAATGGAGGCCTGTGGTTTTGTTAGCTGAGGACGGCTAGCTAGCAAGACGCGTCTTTTGTTAGCTAGAATCCCGCATTTGACAAAACGCCCCCCTTGTTTTCAGTAAAGAATAACTACCAGCAATCAAAGCACCAGCCATCCCAAATGATTCAGTGTCTCTAATTTTTGAATTGTGTGCTCCCACAAATAAAATAGCACACGTGTGGTGTAAATATCTGCATTTGCTCTTGCAGTTGCTTGATGAAAACAACCAGCTGATCCAGTGTATAATGGACTTCCAGAGTAAAGGCAAAACGGCAGAGTGTTCACAGTAAGTTATGGAAGTCTCTTCATTTATGGACAGTACAATAATTTTAAGTTCACAACGGGCCTGTACTAAAGACTCTCCACCTCCGCAGGTATCAACAGATGCTGCACAGAAATTTAGTGTACCTGGCCACGATAGCAGACTCCAACCAGAACATGCAGTCCCTCCTCCCTGCTGTGAGTATGAGTTTCTCTGATTGTTTTCAGTGGGTATATATATATATATGGTCATGTGATTTCATTTCATCTATTAGTGTTCAGCTCTTGTGTTAGATTATGTCCAATCCAAGCCACTAGGGACTGGAAATGGTTTAGGTATATCGCCACAAAACTGCTGAAACAAACTTTTTGTTAAGTTGGTTACGGATTCTGAACGTAAACATCAGGACAACATAACACCTGTGTGATTTTATTTACATTCATGTGTCACAGATGTGTTCAGATGTTTTGGTCCTCAACTGAAATTGTTTAAGTCTGGGGAAAAAAAAACATTCATATCAACAAGGTTATGGAAAGTGTACGTCCACATTTGTGTTAGTTAAATCACCAAAGCTACGCAACTATGTGACTATTCTTTTTTTTATTTTAAGTTAATCAATCTTTTGCAAGTACCTAAATTTAAGTGCAGATAAACTTAACTAAACTTTAAAGTCTTAGTGTTATATGTGGATCTACTGTAGTTGCTATTTATGGACTATGTTTTGTCCACTTGAACTTTGTAAAGGCTACATGTTTCGATTTCTTTTACGCTGATTTTTTTGAGAAGTGTCACACATTCATATCACATAAAAGCATTGTGTAGATCTGATTGAAGTTATTGTAAATTTAGTATTATATTGTCAGTTTTCAATGTAGTACTTATATTCCTTTTTAATCACTGATATTTTTAACATTTTCTTAAGTGAGGGCCATTTATTCTGTGCCTTCATTATGGGACTATGTGTTTTTTTTTGTCACGTGGCCCGTTCTGCAAATTGGCTGCACTGTATCGTTGATTGATTTTGTCACATCAAAGTTATGCTTGATATAATAAATCTGCTTTTTCCTTGATTTATTTCTGTTGTTAGTTTTAGGCTCAGATGTGTTTCAAGACAACTGATGTGGTATTTTTTTTTTTTTTGTCTGTGTTGTGTGCCTACAGCCACCCACTCAAAACATGCCCATGGGCCCTGGTGGAATGAACCAGAGTGGGCCCCCTCCTCAGCCACCTCATGGTCACAACATGCCCTCAGAGGGTATGGTCAGCGGCGGCCCTCCAGCTCCGCATATGCAGAACCAGATGAATGGACAGATGCCTGGTAAGTAATCCCCTCCACACACACACACACACACACCTCAACTTGTCTTTCTCTATTTTCTCCTTCTCTCTCAGTTCCTGTCTCGCTTGGGTTGCCTAGCAACACCACAAGAACTGTGAGGGAGGTCGCTGTGCTGAAGGATGATGTCACCTATTTGCCAGCTGTGGTGGTCTTGGACTGGCTCTGCATTTGATTGTGGTTATCATCTCCAACTGAAAATAAGGCAGATTACTTGTGCATTGTGTTTTCTTTTTGTTTGATCTACTCAATTGTGCTTTGTGGTATTTTTATCAGATAAGCAACTAACTTGTGTACTATTTTAAATTCAGTCTGAAAATCACTGTGATAAATGCAGTACTTCAGCTGTACCAACCACAGTTGTCACAATAGGGAATATACATTAACTTTACACTTCATTGAAAACAAAGGTATTCTCATGTTAGCGCATTGTCTTCATAAAGGTTATAGTGTTCGGTATTTGTTTAAAATAACCAAGAGAGCTGTTGATTCAACTTAACAGTCCTATTGAACTGCACTGTGTTGTATGGACATGTGTTTCTAATCTGACTATCCCCCAGTTTAATCACTGGGCTTAATAACAGAAACGCTTCTATGTGTACTCATGCTCCAAAATGATCATTGTGATGCTGTTTCAACACAAACAGAACATTATAACATTCATGTAGGGGGGGATTTAGTGCGGGACTGTTACATTTTAATGTGTTTTCACTCATGTACCTGATGAGCTGTCAACTGAGTGTATACATTCTGACCTGCAATAACACGTTTCTGCTTTGAAGCAGGTCCATATTTTTTTTTTTCTTTCAGTTTTTAAAGCTCCTTGCCAGAACTAGAGTGTGGCTGCCATATGTAAGATCGAGGCCCGTTTAGAGGACCTCTCTGGCTCCAGCCCCGCAAAAGAGTTGCCAGACTTTGAAGTTTATCCTTAATTTATAAAAAATAAAATTGAAATAAACACTAGTTAATTTGTTAGACAGATGCCCTGTTTACGTCTGGCCTAAACATGTGATTTACTTTCATCTTATTAATGGGTTTTTGCAGTAACATCTGGTATGAAAATGCTGCATGGACACAATTTGACAAATGGGCTCCTCTCGGATCAAGAGACCTTATTGTACCGTGTGACCACCTGACTTAGTTTAGCTGGCAAATGGGAGCAAAGTTAGTTACCTTTCAACTTGCTGGCTAAAATGTTTTTCTTCAGAATGAGGTTATGTTTTAAAGACAGAGATCTAATCACAGTGCAAATGCCAGAACTGATCACATTCAGATACCAACTTGTTTTACGTCCGTTTATTTTCTCTTCTTCAGAAAAGTAGGAAATAGAATTAATGTTATTCCATGCTTTCAATTACACTAACCCAAAGTCTGTTAATACCCCAAGCCTCGAGTTTGAACAAGCCTCATATTGTAGTTTTTCATAGAGCAGTACATTGCATATATCCATGCCTGACGGGACAACGTGGATATTCAGATTTGCTAATATGTACCTACTGTGCTTATTTTTCAAATAATCATGAATATTCTCTGCTGCTGTTTTCCAGGGCCTAATCATATGCCCATGCAAGGACCAGGTCCAGGCCCCAACCAGCCCCCAAACATGCCCAGTGGCTCCATGAATATGCCCCCCAGCAGCCATGGCTCCATGGGTGGTTACAATCACACCGTCCCTTCCTCCCAGGGCATGCCAGCTCAGAGCCAAATGAATATGACCCAGGGCCAACCCATGGGAAACTATGGGCCTCGTCCAAACATGAACATGCAGCCCACCCAAGGTAAAAACAACTCTTTTCTATTTACTTTTGTTTTTTAAGTTAGGTTGAAGCCACATACTGCTTAGTACAGCTTATCTTTTCTGGACAAGTTTGAGAGCTCATTGTCTGTGTACTACAGGCCCAATGATGCACCAGCAGCCTCCCTCGCAGCAGTATAATATGCCTCCTGGTGGTGCTGCACAGCACTACCAAGGACAACAGACCCCAATGGGAATGATGGGCCAGGTCAACCAAGGCAATCATGTCATGGGACAGAGGCCAATGCCGCCCTACAGACCCCCACAGCAAGGTACAATCCCTCAGAGTGTGTCTTTTAACGTGTGCAAGTTGTGCGTGTTGGTCTTTCTTCTCCGTAACCCACCCTCCCACATTTCTCACTCTTGTTCCTCTCAGTTTCCTCTATTTCCACCTCTGTAGCTCACATACATCTGGAAGACTAAAGATGTAACCTAGAGCCTCCAGCCTCTATAAAAATTAGTCACGGTAGCAAAAGAAAGCTTTCTATCAAGGACTAGCGGCAAGGGATCCATCCTCTCTACTCTTCCCCTCACACAACCAATCCAACAACACCTTGAATCTACTTGTGTGTATGTTGTGTGTATGTGTATGTAGGACCCCCTCAGCAGTACCCAGGGCAGGAAGACTACTATGGGGACCAGTACAGTCACGCAGGACAGGGAGCCTCAGAAGGTAGGAGAACCCTCCAGTCGCTTGGAGAAAACCCATCAACCAATGAACCCAGGAGTTGTGTTAAGACACAAATGATGTAAAGAGACTGTGACAAGGCCCAAAATGTCAGTTTCTTCATTATTTTCTGGGGAAATCAAACTGAAATTGGGCTCTGACAAAGACGAGATATGCAGGAGAATTTTGAGGAAACTTTCGCATGCCAGCCAGAGGTGCACCCTGCTCATAAAGGTGCCGCAAAGCGTCAAGAAGTCAGGACCAAGCCAACCTTGTAACGCGACCCACCCACTCAGCCCCTTCGAGTGCTACTTGTAAATATTCACATTTTCCGCACCCACGGTAAATAATCTATCGGCAGCACTAGTAGCTTACAAACAACAACAAAAAAAAGTTCTTGCGAAAGGTGGCACCGTTGCATTCTCCTCTCAATATAACAGCTGATGCAGTCCAGATTTTCTTAATGTTGCTGTGGATGGTATTATTAACTCCAGGTTTACCGTGCAAAACCCCCTTCTCTTTCTTTGTCCAATTAACATTTACCTTTTTGTTTGTTTTTTGTTTTATGTTTTTCCCTCTACTGACACCTCCTCCTTTGACCTTTCAAACACACAAAAAAAATAAAAGTCTTAAAACATACCTGTTGAAAACCTGCTGCCACCAAGACCCTGCGTTGTGCATCTCTGAACTCCTTGTTTATAATATCTGTTTCATGTTATCCCGCTGAGATTATCTTCACGGCTCCAAATGCCAGATATTACCTGAATAAATAATTAGGATTTTATCTAGGTTTTATAAAGTTGAGAACATTTTCTGTGCCGAGAAGTGATATTAATACCTTTTTAATCTGTATGCTTGTGATAACTTGGGCATTAGTTTATTTATGTATTAATTTATGTAGATCGTGATGTTGCACTAACAGTTGAACACCTTATCTAATGTAGACACTACTCGGCTAAACTATCACTGCTTTACTGCTGTAAAGTAGTATCAGACGCTATTATACTTTAATCGACTTGATATCTTAAATAATAGCCTAGTAAGGATCTTTAGTCATTGTGTTAGTGTCTGCTGTAGTTGTCAACGTGTTGCTCACATGCCCTGCTGTTATCCCCTGAAGGTAATGCCCAGTATGGCCAACAGCAGGAAGCCTACCAGCAAGGCCCTCCCCAGCAGCAGGGCTACCCTCCTCAACAGCAGTACCCAGGTCAACAAGGTTACCCACCACAGCAGCAGGGCTACGGTGAGTTACTTGTCCTGTAGGAGGCACCATCAGCTCTCTTCTCTTAACTGCTGAATAATAAGTCCTCCCGCGCGGGTTTGGTGGCCACTCTTAACTCCGTCAAGCGCATGTCAAGGCGTCATCCAGAGCGAGGAATTAGAGGACCACCTTAATGAACGGTTAGGGGATTGGAGCTAGGTGGAAGAGACGCTTAATCAGCGGTGGGCGTCTGGCATCACATTAACATCTCTCCCGGTGCTTCGGTTCGACACGACACTGATGTGTACAGAAATTGGGCAGAAAGTGTGTGTGTGTGTGTAGAGTGCCAGCCAAGAATTTTGAACTCTCGCATAATCGCAGTTTGGATAAATACTTCAGCAATGCGTTAATGAACGTCGAAACATGTCAGTGTTTGCAGCTCATGCGAGAAAAAACTAGAAATGATAAACTGAAAATATTAAATATTTATTAATTAACTGGCTATTAAAGACCTTTATATTCAAACATCAGGGTATTTGGATCAAAATGGATGCTTTGAGATTTAACCACTTAGCCAGAGTTAATAACGTGTAGAACGTCTAAAAATGTTTGCAGTTTAAGTATAGTTCTTAAAGCTCTCGAGGCTTTTTCCTCATCCCATTTTTCATTGGAACTTTCCATCTCTCACCCTCTGTCGGAGCCAAAGCTCATGTTAGTAATGAGCTATCGGAGAGGCAGAGGCTGTGAGGTGAGATCCATCTGGCACGTACACATGCCTGCTCTCTCAGGCCCCCACAAGGTTATGCTCAACAGCATAAGGCATTATGAGCGCCTAACGATGCTGCGTGGGCCTCATTTGACTCCAACCCCAGTCAGGCTTTGCTCGGTCCTTCACAGCATCTGCAAAGATAGCAGCAGCGTACGGGGGCTGATGAAGTGATTTCTGTGCTCTTGTGTGTGTGTGTATTTTTTTTTTTTTTTTTTTTAATGACACCTGCTCCTCTAATGAAGACCAACAGAATCTCCTTGATGTCTCCTTGCGTTAGGGAACCGCTGCCCCGCTACAGCCTCACTCACTCATTCATTACGAGTCAGGCGTTGTGGAGGCAGCCTAAACAAATGGGTCTGACATATCCGCTCTCCTCTTTTTGTCATCCGTCAGCTTTTTATTGCAGCCCACCTAGTGATGGTAAGCTAACAGGGATTCCCAAAAGTTCTCGCGAAAAACAAGTCTGAAGCACAGATAATGAGCAAAGCTTGGGCTTCTTCACACGGGGTGCAAACCTGAATTCAGTGTCCAACATAATTAAAAGCTTTTTCGTTTCATCATTTTAAACACTTTCTTTTTCTCTCTCTTTGTTGTAGGCCCCTCTCAAAGCGCCCCGGGACAGTATCCAAACTATCCTCAGGGGCAGGGACAGCAGTATGGGGCCTATCGCCCTCCTCAGCCGGGACCCCCACAGGGCCAGCAGCAGCGCCCTTACGGTTATGACCAGGTGAGTATAGCCACAACAGTTAACAGTCTCACAGTCTTGTCTATACATGGGACCTAGTTTAACCATAACTGTCATTTATAACTAGACTAATTTGTGTATTTTGTGACGTGAAGTTAGAAGGTAAACACTGAACGGTAGTATGTTATGCATGTTGTCATCATATTGGGCGGCTAAATCTGTGTTACTATTGTCTTTTACCTGTTAACCTGAGTCTTGGTTATATATTCTGGCTAATGTGGAATGCCATTCCAGTGAAATATGAGGGCTTTAAAGAGGACTCTTCCTTAAACGTGATGCAGACTGCTCTAGTGTTTAAAGGGAGATCTATTTGTTGCCCTGTATTTCCTGTGGTCTTATGTGGGGACCACAGCTACACTTTGATATTTTTATCTTTGAATATTCAGGGGCACATGAGGAAATAAAGACCCAGGGATTTGAACCCCTGACTAGCTCTGTAAGACGCAAAGGTAATGGTTGCTGTGAAGACCTCAACGTCCAATCTAGACGCTTGACCACCTAGCCTTAATTTGCATTTATGTTATTTTTTTGTTTGTTTGTTTATTTCTGTCTCCCTTATGTCTTTTATATTTTCCATCTTTTTTTCCTTTTCTTCTTATTTTTATTTTTACTCTTATTTTGTTATTAACCAGGGGTCGAATTGTAAGTAACGAGGTCCAGAAACACAGCATGCTTAGTCTGCAGTGAGACAGCCTAAAGCTCATATGCTTTGACTGTGGTGTTAATCTCTACAATTTACAACACAGGTTGTAATGAGCATTATGCTTAAGATGTAAATGTGTTGGAATTCAAATTGCTTCCAAATTGCATTCTTCATTGATGCCGAGCACATACTTCGACCCCTGTTTAGGAATGCATTAAACACTACTGTTACACTGAATTTGTCTCACTTGAAACTAGTGTCCACTGTTTAGTAGTCGTCCTCAGCCATGCTGCTGCTGAAACCTGAGGTATCAAGTTAGAATTTAGAGCTCACAAGTTGTGAGGCCATGCTGCCACCTGCTGGTCAATACCAGCCAGTGCAGGCATACAATCATGGTTTGCAGTATGATATGGTTGAAACCACAAATGTTTGTTTGCACCTTATTGAGATTTAAGCTTTTACTTTGTGTTGCTGCGATGGTCGGTAACACGAGTCTGTCACTTTCTTTTCTCCACAGGGCCAGTATGGAAATTACCAGCAATGAGAGATGGTCACGGCAATCTCCACAGCTCTGCTCTGATCTGTCTGAGCTTTGACCTCTGGTCAACTGCTAAGCAGGCTTTAACGATGGTTTCAGCTCACTGAGATTCTCTCGGCCACAAAACACACACACACAAAAAAAAAAAACAAGACAAGACACATTTTCCCCTCTGTTTGGGCTTTTGTCGATGCCTATAAAATGTATTCAAGTTTATCATGTACATTGGCATGATGATGTCAAAGTCCATGACTCGCCCTCTGGTCCAGTATGTCTCAATGCAGCAATGCCTTAAAAATGGAACTGCCTTATCCTTTAGCATTGCGGATTGTGAAACGGGCTAACAAAAAAAAAAAAAAAAATTTTGGATGACCGATGATTTAAATGTACAGTTTCCATCTGCTACGGTGCATTGTTTCTGTATCCTTCAGCTCCCTGATCATAAGAAGCAATAATGCCAGCAGTGGGGGGATTTGTTTGTGGACTCAAAGTTGAAATAATGCACCAGGTGAACTTCCAGCTAGGCCATGGTACATGTCTTGATGTATGTGATGATGTAAAAATATATTTTATGCTTTTTAGATCGAGCTAACTTTGTATAAGACATTGGAAACTAGTACTAAAGCTGTGTTGTTTATTTCATGATGTGTATGTGTCAATGTTATTTTTTTTTTTTCAATGCTCTTTAATGACTCTCTCATCCAGCACATTTTCTTTGTTGTTGAATTGTGTAACTATTAAATCAGATCTGTTACATCGGTGACATGAACACTGTGTGAATACTTCATGGAGATAAAAAAAAAAAATAGAAAATAGTTTTGACACGCACGAACAAATACGAAAGGCATATCTGAAATTAGAAAACGTTCAGCGTCTGAAAACATAACGATTGTGAGTTCTGTGTTGTGTTTTTAAGGCGGTGGGGGAAAAAATACCTAATTTGCATCATAAATAGATTTTTTTATTATTATTATTACAATACCTTACAGAATAATGGCAATTGGCCATGAGGTAATATGTAGCAGATGCTGCTGCACATTGTAAGGGAACGCTCTCTGGAGCCCGTTTTAAATATATATCTCTACAAGAACCTCAGTCTCGTCCACTGACTGCAAATTTTTGGTGAACGGTAAAGATTAAAGCCGGTCTAAACAGTTCAGACAAGTTCTTTGTTTTGTTCGTCGACTATGTTAGTTGGTTAGTTGACGATGCTGGAATCCCTTCTCCCCCTTTTGAATAAACGTCTAAGTTGATGTCATTCAAATAGTGTTTTGTGTGTGTGTGTGTGTGTGTGCGTGCGTGTGAATAGCAAAAGATTGTTACTGTCAAATAATGTAACATAAGATGTGAAAATAATGTTCTGAAATGGGTTCCTTAAACTTCACAGTAAAGACTGGTTGTGCAGTTTTATATCACTGGCTTGATATCTGTATTATGGTGCATATTTTATTGATCCCACGTGTACAGCGGCATAAAGAAAGAGGGCCCCGGCGTCCCCTGGTATTGTTTATATGGCTGTTTTAATATTTTTCATTCTGCACCCCATTCAAGTGGTGTTCACTTTTGTGTCATGGCAATGTATAACTGTACATTATAATAAATTGGAAGAATCTTTAAGTATTTGTGAGCGTGCTTTATAGCGTTTGACCTTCTGCTGAGAGGATATTAATAAAAAAAAGTGCATTCATCTTGGCGATCATAACCCCAAGATGTGCACTATTGGCTGCTGTCATAATGTGACGGTGTGATTTAATTGTTGTGTCTTCATCTGCTATCTGGTGGTTAGTTTCCAACTGATAATGACCCTGCCCTGCTCACCAGCATGTCTGCTTTGTCCAGATGCATCCAGAGAGGTCCAGAGCACATTTACACCCAAAATTACCTTCCGTGTCCCTCTTTCCCCCCTCAGCTTCCTCCAGAGAGGGAGAGGGACTACCTGTCACGTCGGGGGGAGTGATACAGATGGCGCACCAGATGTGTGGCCGGGCCATGTGACGGGGAGAGTGGTGTTGGTGTTAAGAGGTCCGCGGCGCAGACTGCTCGGGCTGCCTCGGCGCACACGACGAGTGCTGCGTCTGCGTGTGAGCGCGAGCGACCGAAAGTGCTCCCGAGAAGAGGAGCGAGTGTGAACTTTTTTTTTTTTTTTGCCCGTGTTTAAAATTTAACACGCGCACATTTTGCGCATGCCCCCGCTCAGGTTTTTAGTGGCGTCGCCTAGTCACCCCACCACCCTGCTGCTCCACAGCTGGCTGCCCCACCCTTCCCAGCTGCCACTGGGGCTCCCCCTGGCCCCTGCGCTTGGCAGAGCTGGCGTTTTGGGCGCTCCCCCACCAGTCCTCCCTGGCAGCTGCTGCCCTCAGCTGCGCTCTCGCAGACGGTACTGGGGTCGGACAAAGTCACTCCTCCTGTGACTGTGTCTGGGGCCGTTGTGGGAGGATGAAGAGGTGGCAAGGAGACTGTTACCTCCTCTGAAAGATCTGTTCTTAATCCTCATAAATTTTAACTGATGGATGCACGAACTAAAGCAAGGCAGTGGAGGAACTCTGATTGGAGGCATTTATCTGTGGCCGTCCATCAGTGGCTAACTCTGCATGGCAATTCCTTCTTAAATCCAAGTGTTGGGCTGTGCAATGCTAAATGAGATATCAGGAAAGCTCACAGGACGGTATCACTCCATGCATGTTCTGTGATGCTAAAGCAAATAGTGAAGTGGCAGCATCATTTAAGAGGATGATTATCTTGTTCAATATTTTGATAATTATAATTCTGGGCACCTTTCAGTGGAGGCTCCTAACCACTGAGGAGAAAATGACATTGTGATCGTAGCTGGCAGGCAAGATGTGATCTCTCTCTCTCTCTCTCTCTTTCTCTCTTTCTCTCTCTCTCTCACTAACTCTCCTTTTCACTCTCTCATACCCGCACTCTCAGTGTGACAGAAAGTCTATGGGGAGGTATAAGAGGTAGTTATGGGGGGAATGCAGCAGCCTCCACAGTTTAATTGGAGATGTGTCACACTAAATAAATGGTGCAAAAACAAGCGCTGACTGGAGGCTTGAGGGAGGGGCCCTGGGGATGCAGCCTGTTTTATTGGGCAGGAGCTTTGCACCGCTCCAGGGTGAAACGGGGCTATGCACTGCTGAGATACCCTCCAACCACCAAACCGCCAGGCCTTCCAAAAGACTACTGTGGAAGGAAAAGACAAAGGCACTCACTCTCCCCGGCTCTGCAGAGAAACATCTCATTGGTGCGGGGTGAACCTGGCTGTGACCTGGCCGCTTCCTCGTCCGGTCGGGGATGGGGG
>JASGAT010345028.1:0-34999 GCA_030220025.1 Chelon auratus | reverse complement strand
GGCCTTGTAAGTAATTCACATGCTTAGACCACAGTTAGTATCTGATACTAGCCAGTTTTGGTGGAGACATGGAAGATCATGGATGGTATTCAGGTGACATGCATGAAGACTAACTCGGTAATGTTTGTGCGCTAACACTGAAACAGCTTGAGCTGTTCAAGATAAAGACAACATGCTTGAGTTGAGCACACTCTTTATGACTAATGTCAGTTCTTCTTTGCCATTGTCTGGAAAACTATGAATAATAATGAATCATCACATAAAAACACCTTTGTATGCATTTGGAAAGTCTAGCAACCAATCATGGCCATTATATTGTAAACAAATTCAACTCCATGTGCTCACAACAGGTTGTTGTAAGACTTCTGTCCATCACTGTATAAAGCCTGCCACAAGAAAAGTGTGGGTGGGGAAGTTGTTGTGGCTTCCAGGCAAAGATTTTGGTCCAAGACAGTCATGTATTTTCACGGAAAAACAAAAATCTGTGCTCGTACCGCCTGACAATGTGTTAACAAGTTCAACCAAAAAGAGAGTGTATTAATTTGTTTTTCTCTCTGAGAAGATTTCTACTAGTATTATTATTAACCAGTCAAAAGTGTTGATTTACCACACATTTAGGTACAAAAATGTACCTCACATGTTTTGTGTCAGATATTCTTATAGCTTATATTTACACTTGCTTTTCAGGCAGCCACTGGCTTCCCTTGTTTTGCATTAGTAAATGAATTATTTTCTTGAAATCTTCAACAATGTAATCTATGTTGACTCAGCTATGGCTAATTTAATATTGCAAGCAAACCAAGTCAAAAGAAAGACTTGTTAGCTGTGACAAGATGATACCAACATGGTCCTTGGCTGAGAAAACTGTTAAACCCAGATTTAAAAAATAAGAGCATATCCTTCTCCTACTGTTTTCTGTTGCCTGTAACTTCAAACAATTTCCAAGCCATCTAGTCATAGTGAAACATTTTTGGTCAATCGCCTCAAATTTTACTAACACTTTTTTTTTTTAGATGTTCCACAATTCATTGACTTACTAAACTTGCCTGACAGTTTTTTTTTCGAATGAACTACTTTTTCTGCAGTAGTGGAATTTATCGTCTTGCTTTAAGTATTTTACTTAAAATAAGCATTGCATTGCGTATTAAGGGTGTTTGGCTTGGAGACCTAGGGCTTCTGTTTGGGTTTGAGTGGCATTCGAAGACACCTGTTTCCTTTCTGTCTTTGATTCTCAACCATCCTTCCTCTCTACGCATTCAGATGACTTGACTCCACGGACCGTCCCTTCTGGCAGTACGTCCACCATCCTCTCTACTTTGTTTTGTGTGAATCTCTCTCTCTCTGTTCAAGTGCCTCACATCAGATCTTTTCATTTCAACTCTAATCTTTTTCAATCACGATGAATCAGACAAAATTCTACAGAAATCGAAATCATATCTGATGCTGTTTTGTGAATTTAATCATCATTTTTATCATAGATCTAGATTTTGGTGCGGTAACAAATTGTCCGTTTTCTCTCATTGCAGTTGACGACAGTCTTGGCTTTCTACCAACATTTGGCCCGTGTTTTGTCAACCTGTATGGCAGCCCCCGAGAGTTCACCGCCTTCAACGACCCCCATGAGGCTCTAAATCTTGGAAAAGTAACCCTAACTATTTTTCTTTCCTAGTCTCCTAGAAAGGTACCTTGTAATGTGTTTGGCCACTAATAGCACTGTGCAGCAATGATTCACTTTTGAGAACTACCATATAAACATTGCTATAAATTGCTTCACACTATTTTCTTGAATTTACAACTGGTAGTGTTCATGTTTTAATAATGGACCGGGATTTTGCTGGAAATGCCTAGTGATTCTTCACGAGGAATGAGTGGAAATAGGGAGAAGGAAGTCTATACTTTGGATAGGCAGATGAGAAAATTATTTAGCACAAATTCATCTTGACATATACAGTGCCCCTTAAAGGTATTTGCACCCATCAGAATTTTCTACATTTCTTCATAGAAATGATTCAAATCATCAGCGGACTGATGGACAAATCAACAGTCATCTTAAATATCCTCCTTTTGTTCACAATCTCTCTGACAGAGGATTTGTAGGTTCCAAACACTTTAGAAATGGTTTTGTAATCTTTTCCAGCCTGATGAGCAACAACTATTTTTTTCTCCTTTGTCCGTGCAATCATACACTGTCACAAATTCCTGATTTATTTTACACAAAATGAGGCACTGAAAGGCACTTGAGCCTTGTTACATTGATTGGAAACACTTCTGAAAAGATGGACTCCAATTTGGGCTTGAAATTAACTTGTCATCCTAGAGTTGTGCTTACCCCACAGATATGTAAAATTGGCTCACTGGGTCAAGTATGATATTTCTGTTTCCTTTTGTTTGATTGGGTTCTCTACTTTCAGGACTTGTGATACAATCCACTAGTAGTTTTTATGCAAAAATGGAAATTATGAGAGGTGCAAATAAAATTGGAAACTCTGAGATATCCTCTCAAATTTTAAGCATAGGGTTCATAGTATATGATCACAAACAGTGACCATCCTATTTCTACCCTTCAGGGGGAGGGCGTGGCGTACCGAGGTCGAGTGTTAATGGAACTAACCACAAAGCTTGTGGATAAGCCAGAGCAGAGAACTGAAGACATACCGTCAGATGATCTCCTGGTGGTGGAGGTGAGAGACAAAGGACGTTCTAAACAGATAGATAAATAGACAGATACCATCCCTCTCCTCTTTCTCAACCATTCTCTCTGTCTTACAGAAGTTCATGAGGAAGAGGAAGTTCTCTCTCTTCGTAGCATTTTACTCGGCCACGCTACTCCAGGACGTTGATGATGCCATCCAGTTTGAAGTTAGCATTGGTAACTACGGCAACAGGTTTGACTACACCTGCCTGCCGCTGGCCTCCACCACGCAGTTCAGCAGGGCCGTGTTTGATGGTAAGTCAGACTTCAGGCTGTTACTGGTGTTGTGTAGTCCAGATGAAAAAGACACCAAATAGATACCAAATATGTAATATAATATTAGCTTGTTGTGTTGATTTGTGTATGTTGTGCAGTAGGAGTATCTATAGATTAACATACTTCATCGCAATTGATCACAATTTCCATATTTAATGTGCATGTGTTTTTGTATTACTCTTGTGAAAATTTCAGCTGAGAAAGCTCCCTGAGATCTTTTTAGATTGACAGTAAATGCAAATGACTTTGGTTTTAAAGAGAGAAGCTTATGGCAGGGTTTAGAAGCTGAACCTTTCCTTCTATAGTTTCCCGTTTCTTTATCCACTTCTGCTTATTTGTTTCTGCTTGCTTTCTTCTTCTGCTTCCTTTGGAATTTTTGGCAGCTTTGATGCAACTGCTCTCTGCAGGGTAAAATAATTTACTAAGGCCGTACTTTGGACTGTGCTTGCTTTCTACAGCGTAGAGTTTGATTGCTTGGCTGAAGTCATAACACAGTATCTGGTTTTATACGCCCAAGACTGCTGCTGCAAAAATATATAGAAAAATTACAAAGACATACACATATTTTACAATTATTTACAAGTGTGTCCATAGCTATATCGTTAGTGTGTGATTCTTGTATTCTCACATTCCAGGTTGCCACTACTACTACCTGCCGTGGGGAAACATTAAGCCGGTGGTGGTTCTGTCGTCAGAGTGGGAAGATATCAAACCGAGGATCGAGGCTCTCAACATGCTGCTGGCTATCGTGGACAGACTGGTGGGTGTGCTTGCGCCTGCTTCTGTGTATGTTAGGACTGAATTGTTGGCCTTTGGAGTGGGAGAATTTTTGCAGATGAACCTCCACTGTGTGTCACAAAAGAAGCGTTCACCATACGGATGTGTTTGTGTGTCCAGGAGACAAATCTGCAGCGAGTGCAGCTGCAAGTGAAGGCAGGCAGCGATCTGGAGGATCTGGAGCTCCGAGTGGTGGAGCTGTTGGATCAGGTCATCACAGACTGCAGGTAAACCATTGTCAGGCTTTGTTTAATTAAATAGTTTTATCCCGTGGGTGAAAATTTACCCTAGTGCTGGACTTCTACAATGTTTATCCACCTGTACGTATGATTTTTATGTTAAGCAAGGACATTTTTACCCATCATTTACTCCATGACTGCATTTATGTCTCTCTATTTTCCCAGTGAGGAGTTGCCCTCTCTTGACAAATGGCAGTGTGCTACACCTCTGGATCGCTCGTTGAGGCACATCCGTACCCTCCAACTGCAGCACATCGTTGGGGCGGCGCTGTCTCTCAAACATGGACCCGAAACCGAGCTGTCCACGGTGCTGGAGCAGGCAGAGGACTGGGCCAACAGGCTGAGGACCATGGCTGAGGAGGTGTGTGAGGCTTCTGACTGTTAAATGGTTTATGTACTACCTCTCTTTACATGACCTTTACAGTACCTCACTGTACTGAACTACACTACTACTACAATTGAACAAGTGTCTGCCTCGGGTTTAAATTTAAAATGATAAAATTCTCCTGGGTTCACCTGATACTCCACCCACGTTTGCCAATGTTCCTCCTCTTGTTGTTTTCTACCTCTCTGTCCATTCTGGGATATCTTTTTGTGCTTTGCCTTTAACAGACCCTAATCATGCAAATTTCTGATGGGCAATGCCCACAGATGTTCCTATTTAAGCGCCAACTCCCCACCAGTCTTTTAGAACTGAAGAAGCTACTTGGATTAAAGATTTTCAAGAAACTCTACAAGTCTATTTGCCATTGTTTCAGCTTTGTATTGTGGATATACAATAACCTGGATGACTGAGAACCTTCACAGCAAGAATACAAATGCTGTGATCCATGAAGTATATATGAGGGTGTGATTTATACTCTATACACTGATCAAGCATAACATTATGACCACCTGCCTAATATTGTGTAGGTCTCCCTTGTACCTCTAAAACAGTTGTGACTCATCAGATAATGGACATGGGCCTTCTGAGAGTGTCCTGTGGTGTCTGGAAACAGAATGTTGTTAGTGGGGGCCTTTGGGTCCTATGGGTTGAGGGGAGGGGCCTCTGTGGATCATTGCACTGATACCTGATCAGTTTGGGATCTTGTGAATTTGGAGGCCAGGTCAACATCTCGTGCTGTTTTGCATATTTCTTTCAGTAGGACTGGAAAACAATCGTGACAAACAATGTGTTCTTGGCAACTCCTTTCATTTTCCCAAATGTCAAAGAAGACGTTTTATTTGTTTACCCACTACCAAGGTGCATGGAGGAAGAAAAGTGTCAAGACTCCACACTTCTATGTCAAGCAACTTTGTTAGACCGACCCCTTTAGGCTCATGGCCTTCATCAGGGCCAGACATATGTTTTCCCAAATGTCTGCAACAGTAGTCAGGAAGATCCATGGAGCCATTTTAGCTATAGTAATGGAGGATATGACAGGGAAGAAACAGTAAGAGTCTACTTTTACATGAAAGTTAATTACCACTAATGCTCTCTTTCATTTTTTTTTTTTTCTCTGTGTGTGTCTCTTACCCAGCCCCAGAATAGTCTCCCAGACATAGTGATCTGGATGCTGCAGGGTGACCGCAGGGTGGCCTACTACCGCATCCCAGCGCACACTGTCATTTTCTCCCAGGAGCATTGTGGGAAACACTGCGGACAGCTGCAGACGGTGTTCCTCAAGGTACACAGAGAAACACACAAACATACACTCCTTCTTTCCTGACATAAAACGTGACCAGGTCTTCGTGCGTGTTTGTCCTGCAGTACCCACAGGGCAGTGGAGGAGAGGCCAAACTTCCCGGTCAGCTCAGGGTTAAAGTGTGGTTCGGCTTGGCCGCCGATGTCAAACACTTCAACCAGTACGCTGAAGGAAAACTGTCTGTCTTTGCTGAGACGGTAAGACGATTTGCTTCCAACAATGACCTTAAAGCAGCTAGGATGACGTAGCCGATTAGACATTAGTAGATTTCCCTACATTGAATGTCTGTGGAGGTGGTGAATACCACAAAAAAGTGCTGCTCACATGAATTCCATTGTGAACAAAATATAAACATCACCAAATAACATTCTCTTTCTCTTACAGTATGAAAACCAGACTCGGCTCGCCCTGGTGGGAAACTGGGGAACTACAGGTTTGACCTACCCCAAGTTCAGCGACGTCACTGGGAGAGTTAAACTGCCCAAAGAGAGCTTTAAACCCTCCCCTGGCTGGAGCTGGGCTGGAGACTGGTATATCAGCCCCGAGAGGACGTGAGTCTCTGATTAATTGTGTCAAACATGTCTTTGTACGTGTTTCTCTGAGATGCTGATGTAAATAATATAGGAATTCTGAGCATCCTTGAATGGATTTTTAGAGGCATTTTGGCCTCTTTTCACAGCAGTATTCCCACCTAAAATGCATAGATTTGCACAAGAGATCAGCTAAAGACGTGCATATTTTCATTTCTCATTGCTAAAAACTATTAATGGGTTTTACAACTGAAAATGAAGCCACTTATTTAGTATTATTTGTCTGTCTGAAAACATTCATCCATATTCTCACCCCAAGCTCAGATAAAATGAACTCTGTGAACTGTAGTTTTTATAACACGCTCTGCTTCATGTTGCCTCAGACTGCTGTTTGATGTGGACGCCGGTCACATGACCTTCACAGAGGAGGTGTTTGAAAACCAGATGAGGCTGCTGGGCAGACAGTGGATCGGCATGCCAGAGGGATACACTGATGTGGTATGTTTATGTGTGTGTGTTTCCGTACTTGACACTGTCCCAGTCATCTTAATTAATCTTAAGACACTGTGTGACAAGACAAGATACGATGAGAAATGCCAAGATGTCATACGATGAGATGGGACCAGACAAGATAAAATAAGACATGACTAGACAAGACGAGACAACATATAATGTTGACAGTAGAATGATACGCTGACGTGGTATGTTTGTGTATGCGTGTCTCTGTATTTAACATGGCTTCATTCATCTCAGTTAATCTAAAAACCTTGTGTGTGTTTGAGTCAGAACGGGGAGAAAGCGATTCCAAAGGACGAAGTGGAGTGTCCTCCAGGTTGGGTGTGGGAGGAGGTGGAGTGGAGTGAAGATCTCAACAGGGCTGTGGATGATCAAGGTACACACACACACCCACACACACAAGAAACATTATACAACCTTCTACAAGATGTAAAATAAACTCAAATATGTCTGTGGCTTAACTGTTTAAATAAAATAATCTGGTAAGATTTACACACTATCCAGTGTATTAGGTACACTAGTGCATTCTAATATAACCGTGCTACGTTAAATCTTGTCTTCAGGTATTCAGCATTAGTTTCAAATAACTGAGAGAGCTGTTGATGTAACTGTGTTTTCACTGTGGAGGCTGTGGTTTTCAGTACTACTGAATTGTGTTCTACTGACACATGTTCCTATTATTTGGACATTGTACTCGATGTGCTAGGGTAAATAACTGAATAATTTCAATCCAGTTTAACAGCACCACATACTGCAACTTCCAGGATGATGATCCCATGTGGAGCAAACATGCTAAGAAAGAATATGTTTATCCTAACCAGAGAGAAACCAGCAGATCAAGTGGTTATTAGGATTATTAGTGGTATACTAGTGTCCATGTAAACACAGCCTGTGTGCGCGTGTTCAGGGTGGGAGTACGGCATCACCATTCCTCCAGACCGCCGCCCCAAGTCTTGGGTGCCTGCGGAGAAGATGTACCACACCAACCGAAGGAGGCGATGGATTCGGATGAGGCGACGAGACCAACAGAAGATGGATGCTCTGAAAAAGGTAGATTTCACAAATTAAAACCTCAACCTTAAAAAATATTGCATGAGTCAATACTGAGACTCCCATTGCTAGTGGTTTAAGCTGCAGATATACATCCTCAGAAACCGCTCATGAATACATTTTCTCTCTGTTCTCTATAAACTTCTTCTTTCTTTTCTTTTAGTATTTTCCAGGTGTAGCTGTAGCAGCTGTAGTTTGAAATAGAATAGAGCACATGTGTTCAAGTCACACAGTGGAGTAGTATTAAATTCAAAATCGAAAATAAACAAGAAATAAAATACATGAAGTCACTCATCTCTTCAAATAAAAGTACTAAATACCTTAAAAATCCTCAATGTTTTGTCTTTATTTTGTCTTTTATTTAATACGTTGTTTTATTACGCTTTTTTTTCTTATATTTGCGCCACTCAACAGTTTGCTAATGCTTTTAAAATATTTTCTTCTTTGTTGACCTGAACTGAATTGAGCCAGAGAGATAGATATATAGCCAGAGTGAAAAGATAGAGGCAAAGAATATGTTTTTATCATGACATCCAAATGAATGGCTGAATAATCCCTCCTCATCTAAATCTGAAGTCTCTCATGTTAATCTCCGTGTAAGCAACTGAACTTCCCGGTTCTGGCCACAGTGTGGTGGTCAAGTTTCATAAATGACGACCAGATGGAAACAAACAGAAATGCCTTTAAACTTGAGACTTTGTTTAAAAAGACAAAAAGCTGATTGAAGTTTCTGTTTATCATACTGAACTGAAAGTCGTTGTGATATGTTTCAAGGGATGTTAATATAAGGTATGACAAGATAAACTAAATAAAACTGGATAAAAGAGAGGAGACGAAAAGACATGAACAGACTAGACCAGACCAGATCGGACAGGACAAGAATTTATTGATTCCCAAAAGGAAACTTAGGTATTACAATGGCACAGCAGTATGCTGCAAAAGTTTGATGACAGAGACAGAATAAGGTCAATATAAAAACACAATATAAAAGCAGGACACTTATACACTTGCTGTTTCAAACTTAAGTAAGTGAACTAAATTTAAATTGAAAGTTAAGTAAGTTAATGGACATCACAAATATCATGAATTCTGACATCTCCTATAGGAGCACGACTCTTAAGAAAAAGAGTTATTTCACAGGATGACATGATAAATAAGTGAAATTCCTTAGATCTACAGCAGATTCAGTATCTGTGTGTGTTTCCAGCAGCGTCCAGATGAAGCAGAGAGGGAGGGGTGGGAGTACGCCTCACTGTTCGGCTGGAGGTTCCACCTGAAGCCCAGGAAGACGGACAGCTTCAGGAGGCGCAGGTGGAGGTGCCGCATGGAGCCGTTAGAGAAGACTGGACCGGCAGCCATCTTTGCTCTGGAGTGTTCCCTGGTGAGGGAAAGATGTAAAAAGAGAGCTTTTCTCTTTTTCACAAACATCAGTGTTTGCTTTTCAGTCATGGCCTGTACCAACCTCTACTTCTCTGGAAAGTCTTTACTCTTAAGAAAAACACACTTTTTTGTATAAATGTTGTAAATCAGCAGATATTTTGTCCTGACATGACAAGAATGTCTTGTTGAATGAATGTCTGTGCATTTGATCCATCTGTTCATTCATTTGTTGCTGTGTTAAACATCATGGCATACTGCAGCTTTAAGAGTTTCCTCTGTTAAAACAAGGAAACCTAAATCATGAAAGACCATCCCATATCAGAGTCAGAGTTTACTGACTTTTTCCTCCTTTCTGTCCTCTTCCTCGTCCCCCAGAGCAGCATAGAGGACAAGAATGACGACAAGTCGGTCACGACCACGTTTGGAGTCAACAGACCGACCATTTCCTGTTTCTTTGACCGTAAGACGCATACTTCTTCCTCACCTGTCTTCCCCTCCTCTGCTTTCTAGTCGGTATAATAAAGCGAGTTTATTTTGTCATGTGTTTGCAGGTGGAACCCGTTACCACCTGCGCTGCTACCTGTATCAAGCCAGAGACCTGCTGGCCATGGACAAAGACAGCTTCTCAGGTACATTGACTCATCATTTCATAAGCTACACTATTCCAATATAATAGTGCTGTTAGTTAAACTGTGTTTTCAATGCGGAGGCTGTGGGTTGTAGTACTATTGAATTGAGCTTTGTTGTACCGACACACGTTCCCATTATTTTTACATTTTAATCAGTTGATCGTCCAGTTGAATTACCACCTTTCAGACTCTGTTTCAACATTAGCTGAACATTACAACAGTACAAGGAGAATTTAGTGCAGGACTGTTATATTAGAACCATAGACTGTATAAAGATGAATGACAGAACAGCTCCTCAAAAGTGAAGGCAGAGCTCCCCCTGGTGACTGACTACAGTATAGCTCGTAACTTGGGCCAAACTACACTATAATACACATTTTCTCATAAGTTTTGTTTTAGGTAGTTATTTGATGCTACAGAAACAGGATGTGACATCATGATAACTTCAAGTTGCCATGCCAACTGCTCCATGAAGTGGCCCGTAGGACTGTGATAGTTGGAAAATAAATAAATAAAGTGCATAATCCAACATTTCTTTGTAACTGGTGGAGGTGGAGAGTGCAGTATTAATTAAACAAAAATGCCAGTGAGTCTGCTGGTAGTCATCAACAGCGCAGCTATGCGTGGAAAATAGCTCATTCTGGCCAATGGAACGGAAGTGGGGACGTATTTACCACATTTATATACAGTCTATGACTAGAATGCATTCACGAATGTACCTAATGATCTGGCAAGTGGGTGCGTTTCATATATTTCCATTTATGTCATCTATATCAGTATCAGTCCTGGTAATATACATTAATCAGAAACTCAATGCTGATGATTGGAGGTTAGTCAATGAGAGGAGAACATCCTGGCACACTCACACACATACCTACACACACATGCACTCAGTGTAATGGATCAATGGATGGTAGAGTAGAGTAGAATAGTTAAATAGATTCTGAGCACCCATGATTAAAGACTGCTTAACACTGGTGTTTTGTTTGCTTGTCCACCTACCATTTCTTTCTTTCTTTCTTTCTTTCTTTCTTTCTTTCTTTCTTTCTTCCTGAAGCCGTATTCAAGTCACTTTTTCACTTGATATGTGCAGTGTGTGACTGCTAACCTTGAGCTATTAGCAAGGCTAGCTGTTAGCCACCTAGACTAGCACTTGGCAGTGTTTTTTGATTTCTCTCTTGTTCTGTTGATATAACTGATAACTGATATATATATATATATATATATATAACCTTTCCATTTACTCCACAAAAGTTAGCAAATGTTTTTGCAAATGGAAGGAATACAAACTTCAGTCTTGCACAGGTTTTCCATAAAAACTGTTACAGAGTGCATGCATACAGAAAAAGATGGTATCTTGACAGCAGCAGAAAAAGAAGCTTTGTTTGAAACTTTGATTTGATTGGCCTTCGTCCATCTATAGCAACAATAATAACAATCCATTCAAACTCTACTATTCTGTTTTGTCAATATTATTGTAAACTCTACTGTATTTCCTTGCTTTAATTACTTTATATTTAAAGAAGGACAGTTGTAAAAAAAAAAACATTTAGCATCACTGTACATCGCTGAAGGATGTCTTTTCTGCATAAAAATAGCATAAAACTTCAATGACTTATCATGCAAGACCTAGCAGTAGACAAAGACAACCCAATCAAACAAATAAAACAGAAATGTACGTTTGTATTTGTTTATTCAGAAAAATTAATCAATGTTACATGTTTGTGAGGTGCAAAAGCAAGTGCACTTCTAGGATTATAAATTAAATTCAAGGCCAAATTAGAGTCCATTTCCTCCAAAGTCTTTCCAGTCAGTCCATTGAGATTCAGGTATCAATCAGTGCCAAGTTTTGCTTAAAATAAGGATTTGTGACAATGTGATATTCACAAAACATGTCTGTGGAGGTATATGATAGCACAGACAAAGAAGCTTTCTGAGGATGTGGTGTTGGTTAAAGTGGGTTAAAGTGACGGGTAAAAATAGATTATGACGGGATTTTTATGACCCTGTCAGTCAAAATGACAGGCAACGAAAAATCCTAGCGCAACCTCTGGAGGAAACCCAACAACACCTCAGAGCTGAAGTCGTTCTGTAGTGAGGAACTGTAGTGAGGGCTAAAATTCATCATAGACAACTGATCAGCACTTACCAGAAATGTCTAGTTGCTGTCATTGCCACACAAGGAGATCACAGCAGAACCTGAAAAAAACAAGGGTTCACTTACTTTTGCAACTCACAGATATGAACACAGATATGATACATCGATTAAATGAATGCACAACTGTAACATTTGTTTCTTTGATTGGGTTCTCTTTCAAAAAACTGAAAATCTGTTTATGTTATGTTTTTTATGCAGAAATGTTGAAAATTCTGAGAGGTGCAAATACTTTTAAATGGCAATGTATTTGTATCACATCTTGTCACAAAAGTGCTAGTTCTTTACCTTCCTGTGGCTTCAGTCATGTTCTCTCAATTAACAACCAAAGCTTTAGCTGTTTTTATGTCTTTGTTTTCAGCGTCATTGAATTGTTAAATGTTCATCAGTCTATTTTCCATCTTTATTTCTTTCTACAGTACTGTCATCCCTTATGTATTTTTAATTGTGATTTAATAGTTCATATTTAAAGCCTTCCCAGTCGTCTTCATCGTGTTTATTTACCTCTGTGGCTCCAGCTCGAGTCTTGACTACTGCTGCTGCTGTTTCCCCTGCATGCACGCACACACGCACACAGACATACATAACCCCCTGGGCTGTTTGTATTGCTGTTTATATGAGCTAATGGGCTGTTGGGAATGGACGTTAAATGAATGGGTCACCATGGGTGGTGTGTCTGTACAGTATGTGTGTGTTTGTGGGGTGGGTGTGTTGGTGTGTGTGTGTGTGTGTGTGTCAGAGGGTTAATTGAGTGCTTGTGGGAAAATGCATCTTAACTTATGTTTACTCTGATGCTAACGGCTTCCGTGGAGACTCTTTAGCCAGCCTGAAATAACAAACTATTCAGTCTGTGTCACTGTACATACATGTGTGTTTGTATGGATGGAACGCACACGCGCACGCAACCCACACACCCACACACACACTGGTAGATGTGTGTGTTAACATGCAGGAGAGTGGTTGTGACCTAGAATAACAAACTTACACCGAGCAGCGTTCCCAGTCCTCCGTCTCGAGCTCAGCATTCCCTAGCTACTGAGGTCACCATGCAGGACGCCAGGATAGTTTAAACATGTACATCTGTTCTTCTACACTTGTGAGGACCCGCATTAAAATGCATTCACTCTGTTTCATTATAGCTTCAGCATCTACTCTGACGGAAAAAAAAAACTGGGTTTACATGGACAATATCAACCTGATAAACACTGAATTCATTCAATAAAATAAGTTGGCCAGGACGTTTTCATCATTGCTGCCCACAGGCATTCCAGCTAATTTTATCCATTAACGTTACATGACATTCCAAAATTTGTATCATGACCCCACTTTGGTGGCAGCTGTTTGCACAATGTTCTTTTACGCTACAATGCTAAATCACTTGTTTGAACAATTCTTTGTTCCATGTTTCTGGAAACTCCCCACCTGAAGCACATGGGAAAAACATGCTCAGAAAGCATGGATTTATTCCAAGCAAAAAGCCACCACATCAGGAGTTTACATGGTTATTAGGAGCTAAGATTTTCCTTCTGAACTGATTATCAAGGGTTTACACCATCCCTCTCAATCTGATTGGAAATCTGTACTGATATGATCAGTGTTTTCTAATTGAAGCATTTTTATCCTAATTATTAGTAGAATACTAGAAGACAAGCTTCATTTCTGGTTTAATCTGAACTTTAAACTTTGTTGTCTAATTTTGACCAAACTTGATTTTCATTAGTACAACATAAATGAAATTTGAAAAGTTCATTTTCAGTTAATTTTTTAGCCATATTTACAAGTAGTAGTTTCAAGTTTCTTCTTCTATGTGTTTTAAAGATATTAATGAACTGCATCCTCTCTGCAGACCCCTACGCTATTGTGTCGTTCCTCCATCAGTCCCAAAAGACGGTGACGGTGCGGAACACCCTCAATCCCACTTGGGACCAGACACTCATCTTCTACGAGTTTGAGATCTTTGGCGACCTAGAGGCCATGATGGCCAATCCTCCCAACATCGTGGTGGAGCTCTACGATCAGGACACATATGTGAGTGTTGTGTCCAAGTTTCATGCCAAATTACAAAAAGTTGGATGCAGTTTTTTTGGTAAATGATATATATGACTGTATTATAAATGTTCAGGGAGCAGATGAGTTCATGGGCCGCTGTGTGTGCCAGCCATCCATGACTCCATCGCCACGCTTGGCCTGGTTCCCGATCCGCAGAGGAGACAAGAGTGCTGGCGAACTGCTGGCCGCGTTTGAGCTCATACGCAGAGAAAAGGTCAACCTTTTTGATTTATTGATACTCAGTTTGGAAAATGATGTGTGTTTTAAGGCCTAGACACACCAAGCTGACACCAAAGAACTACTGGCAATGAAAGATGACTATGTCGCCGTGTCTCTGGTGTCTGGATGTTCTTCACAAAATCTTGATGCCAGCAGGTGGCAGTAGTTTGTCAATCAAAATGTGGGAACAGGAAGAGGTATTAGCTATTAGCTCGGAGACTAGGAAGCTCGGAGGCTAAGAAGAGCTTCAAACCATCATACAGAGCTTAATCATCTGGTCTACACTTAGCTGTCAATAGATGGTCACTAGATGGACCACTAGATGGTCATGTTATTGTCATCCGTTCTCATGTCCTGGCCTTTTAGGTTTTTTGGAATATGTATTAGTTTTGGGTAATGCAGTACATTCTCTGTAATTTGGAGCTTTAATTGTATGACAGTAATTTATCTCTGTTTTGACTCTACAGCCATCAATTCACCATATTCCAGGTCAAGAGGTCAGTTTATCTCAAAATGTTTTGCGTTTTCTTGAGTTTCTTGAGCTTGAGTTTCCGCTTTGGTTTTTTCTCCTTTTTTTTTGCATTTTCTTCCTTTAACATCAAACTTTTCTCATCCACAGGGAGACTTTATGACCTCCACCCATGCTCTAGATGAGGTAAAACAATCAAAATGAGTGAAAAGGTTTATTCA
This sequence comes from Chelon auratus, assembly GCA_030220025.1. NCBI lineage: Eukaryota > Metazoa > Chordata > Actinopteri > Mugiliformes > Mugilidae > Chelon > Chelon auratus. The sequence goes on along the minus strand of JASGAT010345028.1, from coordinate 20,112 downwards.
AATATCAGTCGTGGGTATACGTCCATAAAAAAATGAAGGTATCCTTTTGTGCTGAGTTCTCTTTTTATTTCACTGCTCTTCTTCTTTTTTCTCTGTGTTTCTTCACTGTTGCATCCCCAGTTGGTGTTTCCAGGATTCCTCTCTGAAAATCTGCAGCAATGGGTACAATATAAAAACTTGCGTACAAAGATCAAAACCATCCTTAACCATCCCGGTTCATGTCAGCGTGTCCATTTACAGAACCCAGATAACTTCGCCATACATGCATGTAACTGACAAGTCCTCATACAAGCTTTTCCTTTTGTAGTTTTTTCATAGTTTTGTTATGTTTCCTCCACTAACAATGCTTGGTTTCCTCTTACATCACTTGAAGATATGTATCCTAAAGAGGATACCGTCGTCCCTAGCCACTTCGTGGTTAAGTTTTTGCGGACTTGCTAATTCATGGGTTTTTAATTCATACATGTCTCATTTTATATTGCGGAAATTTTGCTACATCTTGGGAAAATATGGGCATTATCATATCATTTTTTTTTTAACTTTCATATATTTATTATTTGATTGGTAGACAATGACTGGCGACTTAAAAAGGTGACTGGAAAAGGTTAATAAGAGTGTGGGAAAGGTTCATAAAGGTTAAAAATACATATACAAAACTATAATTAATAAAATAAACACATAAAATGGGGGGGTAAATTGTATTAATTTAAATTTCATTTTCTCACAAGATTGCAAGAAAATTTCAGTTTATCAAGGTTACAAGATTACAAGTCCTGTTCAGACTTTTTAATGGCTGTCCTGTCCTGCGTGATCAGATCACAAGTGGAGAGGGGTGTAGTAGAATGTTGTTCAAACAGCTTCTGTCTCAGAACAATAGATTGCTGCCTGTTTCAGAACCATGAACAGTGCTGCTTGTGGTGAGTGCCACGACTTGGTGACATGATACAAATTCTGGAACATAATGAGATCTAAAGCCTGAAGCCTGAAGCTACACAGTTATTATTTATTTGATTATTTCAACCCTGACATTAGTTATTTTAAACACCAACACAAAGTCCAGATCACCTCTCAAGTGGACTGAGCGATCAAATCTGAAACGCGTTCTCAGTATGTCTCCGTTGTATCCAAAAAAGGTTCAAAAAAAGGCAACTGGACTTTTAGAGTTTTTTTCAGAAGAGGTTTCACCACTCATCCGAGTAGCTTCTTCAGTTCTAAGCTGAGAACGTGTTTGTGGAAACGTCTTCTGAAAAAACTCTACAAGTCCAGTTGCCTTTTTTGAACCTTTTTTGGATATACCATGACCTGGATGACTGAGAACCTTCACAGACATGTCTCGGTTGTGTTCACACCCATACTTTAAGCCGGCCACTTGTGATTAGATCATAAGAAAATAATAAATAATAAATAATGAGAAGAAACGCTTGTGTTAACATCAAATAATATTTCATTTAATGTAATTATGCTGCATTATGTCTTTATCATATGGTAACGTGATAAAACAAGATACATATTTAGCCTTCCACAAGTTGTTTTTGTTGTTTTTTTTCCACGTTTAATGTTGTGTTTGTGTGGTTTTAACACTTAAACATTTTCGAAGTGCTAACACTAAACATCTTCATTAAACACAACTATATGTTAGTTTAAAAACCACACGGCTCGCCTTCTCAATACACCTCTGTAAATCATCTTCTCTGACACCCTGCTGTGCTGCTTTCCTTTCGGCAGCCGGAGGAGTCGGACCTCCCGTACCCACCTCCTCAGAGAGAACCCAATGTCTTCATGGTTCCTCAGGGAATCAAACCTGTTCTGCAGAGAACCGCCATCGAGGTATCACTAAAGTTCTTAGAGATTTTAAGGAATGCAAATGAAAGTCTACTCAGTTGGTGGTTCTGATCAGATATATTTTTTTTACGAAAATTAATTTCAGTCTTTCAAAATATATATTTTTTTCACAGTATTGGATTACATATACTTCCTTCCCTTCCTGTCTCCTCCGGTAAGGTCTTAGCGTGGGGCGTTCGTAACCTGAAGAGTTTCCAGCTGGCCAGTGTTACCTCTCCCAGCCTCCAGGTGGAGTGCGGAGGAACGATGGTCCAGAGCTGCGTCATCCGCAGTGTGAAGAAGAAGCCAAACTTTGACGTCAACACGCTCATCCTTGATGTGGTGAGAACACTGAGACATACTACACATGCACACTCAGTTGTGATCAGTGGAGAGGCCTGCTGCCTTCATGGCTAATGAGAGTTCTGCTGTGATGTGGTTTGCTTTGGTCATTTATCTTCATCAGTGCAGCCACAGTAATGGCAGAGGAAGAGGAAGGTCCTATGCTTCCCTGGGTTTTTCCAAGAAAAGTACAAATTCTGCTTTAGAAGTTGAACATTTTAGATGTTCTCAGCTTAGTTGCAGTAGCTCCAGCTCAGAGTTGTGAAAATGCAGGGTGGGGACTTTTCCCAAGAATACTAGCATATACATTACTAATACAACATAACTACAGGGTGGAAACTTCTATTATGATATAAGCACAAATGCTGAGTAGGTGGGTGTCGCTACAGAACAAGGTTAGAAACTCAACTGAATTTGATGCCTCGTGAACAAGAAATTGTGCGCATAGTATAAATATGTTACCATATATCACAGAAAAGGCTGAAATATAATGTATGACTAGAGGGTTATAATACATACATACGCTGCCTAAAAAGTCATTTATACCAGCCTAGAAATCAGAAAACAAAACTTGCAAAAAACACTTTTTTTGAAGTAGATTTCAACTTTTCAAAGCCTTTTTTTTGTTTCAAATTATGACATGATCTGAAACCCACAGTTAGGTACTTGTTTAGTCCCTTCAAACAAAAGATTAGCTCCAATATGGGCCGGCTGTGGCTCAGTAGGTAGAGCAGGATGTCCACGAACCAGAGGGTTAGCGGTTTCGATCCCCGGAACGTGCCACATGCTGAAGTGTCCTTGAGCAAGACGCTGAACCCCCAGTTGCTCCCAGTGCGTGGCACTGGTGTGTGAATGGGACAATGCAGCGCACATTATTACATACATAGCTATCACAATTAATGCCATACCAATGTCTGTAGATGTGTTACATAGAAGGTTTCTAGCCAGTTGGCTAATTTGCAACCTCAGTTCCTGGTCAGACCTTTCTGTAAACATGTTGTAGTCTAAAAGTATTCTAAAAGTGACTGTACAGTCTGTGACTGTAAAGCGCATTGAGTAGCAGTAACATTACCATTTACAGAATGCCAGAAATATTTAAATTTAAGAGTGCAATTTGGTTGAAATTGCTGGAAAAAGACAATAAATTAAGACTTAAGAAGGTAAAGTAAAGATGGGGAGCCGCCTCCATGGCTCAGGACCATTGAGCAAGCCCATAAACTGCTCACAGGGCCGTACAAGGCTGACCTCTGCTCAAAGTGTGTTCAACTGGAGTTTAGATGCAGAGAATAAATGGCTCAGTGGGTAGAGCTGGTTGTTGACAAACCAGAGGGTGTTTGCGTCATGATTTGGGGACATGATACAAATTCCAGAACATAATGAGCTTGAAAGCACACGTTAAGTTATTATTAATTAATTCATTATTTACATCTGTCCTGACATAAATAAACTTATGCAAGGACAGTGAGGCTAAGGAACTGTGGAATAGTGTCAGAGGAGCACCTGTGAGGTCCCTGCTTCAAACCTCACTATGTCCATGGGTATGTCCACCCCCAAGCAAGCACCTAAAAGCCCAAGATTTATCAAAGAGCATTCAATGAAAACAGCTGCCTTCTGTGACTAATAACTATGCGGATGAACCAAAACAGTGCATTTGCAGGCTGTAAATCCAAATCAATGAGCTAAAAATGCCCAAGTAGATACCATAGAAGTAATCACAGTATTTGTTGCTTATACAAGACATTGATTATAAGGGATTAAATCATGTTTTATGTGGTTATGACTCCATGTACACCTCCATTTTCACTCTGCAGAACGTATTTTGGGGCAGTCATTTATTTTAATCAACCGAAACCGCAGAGTAAGGAGCCATTATTTATTATTCACATGTGAAGGTGTCCTCTGAGAATGTATTGCTCTTACATTCCACCTAAGTGATTTTTTTTTTTTTTTTATGAAAACCTAAGCAGAAATATGGAAATATTCTGAACACTTTTTCCTAACGGCAGCTCCGGGCTTGAGAGTTTCATGTTAACAATGTAAGGTCTGAAGTTGAGCACCTCACCGTTTTATTATGACAGCTTTAACTGGAGTATGGAAATATTCACATATTTTTCCCTTAAATACAGATCCTTGTTTTGGCTCCTGAAGTTTAATGTTAACAGGATTAAGGTCGTGTTTTGACCACCGCAAGAGTTTGACAGTCTCAACCGGACTGTGGAAATATGCACATATTTTTCCCTTAAATGCAGCCCCTGTACCGAGTCCAGGCATTTAATGTTAACAATATTAAGGTCTTAAGTTGACTGCGTAAGTGTTTTCTTATGCCACGGGGGCAGAAAATGTCATGCACATACTTTCCTTAAATACAACTCTTTGAAGAAGTCTAACCACCTAATGTTAGCTTTCTGAGGTTATTGTGTATGTTTAGCATCATCTGTCTCACTTAAGCCTTTGTTTTAAAGCCAGGGAGGCCAAATGGATTAGAGTTTGACTTAATGAGAGCGGATAAATGTGGCCGCCGCAAAGGCTTCAAAAGTTTGATTTCACCTTACCTCAAAATACAGAAAGCTCAAGTGAAGTCACATATTACTTTGTTGCAACAGCAGCTTCATGAAATGCCGTACCGTACAGTAAACTGCAGAAGGTCTGCCAGCGTTAGCACCTCTATTGTCGGCACCAACCAGGAGATTTTCAACAAGTCCGGCAGGCAAAGTGATGGTCCGCTTGTCTTCTGAAGCCTTTTCTCTTTAATTCTTTTTGCTGAATAACTACGCGCAAGTGGAGATGTATGAAATATAAGATGCACAACTCAGTGACAGTCACTGGAATCAGAAAGGACAATACTACGCTTTCTGGGCTGAAAGTAAAGAAACATGCAACAAACATAGAATCACTCACAATGATGTACCATCCAAGATTAACCATGCAAATGAATCTGCTCCTCTAATCAGTGTCAAAGCACACAAAAAGAAAAAAAAAAAGAATAAAGAAAACCACATTTCAAAACATTTGCTTTACAAAAGAAGATAATAAATCAAGTTAAATGAATAGTTAATAATAGGTTGATTAGCATGATTAAATAAATGAAGTAAAAGCCAATAAACTACTGAAGCAGTTTCAAAGGATGTACATCTGTGAAGGTTCTCATCCAGGCCATGGTATCCAAAAAACCTGAAACAAGGGCAACTGGACTTGTAAAATTGGTTGACGTTTCATCTAAGTAGCTTCTGCAGTCCTGAATGACTGGCGGGGAGATTCCAGATACTTACCTGGCATTGGAGGTTTTCTTCCAACGACAGGTAAGTAAATGGTCGTTAACACGAGTCAAGTTGACATAAGTCAACAGTGTTCCTTATTTCAGCTTTTTTGAATATTAAGATGATTTTTCAAACAATTGTTGGTTGGTTTGTTTTTTTGTTGAGCAGAATCTACTCTGACAAAATAAATGTGAATGGTGCAGCAAAGGTAATTAGCTATAAAAACTAAAGTCTCATATAAAGTGATTTTGCTTGCATCTCTTGCCAGTTGGATTCCAGATTTCTCCGTCTAAGATCAAATCTGTGGCACGATGCATTCGGTCATTTCTTCCTTTAGATAGGTGCAGTGTTGAAAGTTGCAGTGATGCTCTGATTGGACAGTAACCAAGGCGTGACCAATCAAGTTCAGACAACCAGCAGCCACGGCCAATCAGCGTTATGCGGGCCGGCGGTGTAACCAATCAGTTATGTGCTGTGGGGCCTAGTGCAGCTGAGGAGGAGGTTGTCTTGTTTTATTTCAGCATCGCGTCTTCCTCGTTTTCAGTAACTTTACCTGACTTTTTCTATTTCATTCACTTCACAGAGACTTCCCCGCGAGGAGCTCTACATGCCGCCAATTGTCATCAAAGTCATCGACAACCGTCAGTTTGGGAGGAAGCCAGTGGTCGGTCAGTGCACCATTTGGTCGCTGGAAGAGTACCGGCACAGCCAAGAGGAGGACCAACCTGAGGAGGAGGAGGAGGAGGGCGGATGGAGACGTAAGACACAAAGTGATGGGTGGATGTAAACAAAAGATCCAGACTGGTGATTCATGGTAAACCTGTCTGTCTGTGTTTGTGTAGGTGAGATGCCACAGTTAATTTCTGGGGAGGTTTTTATTGACATCGATGACCAGGAGCCTCTCGTTCCTGACCAGGTAAAACAATCTTGGCAGTTAAGGCTGCTTTGTGGGAACAATACCGAACTATCACACAATTATCACACGTTATCTCAATTGTGGCTCAACCAAATCCATAAAAGGACAAAAAAGCAATGTCTCTCAATATTCGATGACCTTTCTACCCAGGCTATGGCTTTCAGCCTGCGCACAGAGAAGATGGAGACTCTTTATACAGCTGGCTTTTCCATTTCTAATCAAAATCACCGAAACACAGGGGAAAGAGCACAATTCACACTGAGCCAAAATAAACTGCAGTTTGTGTTTATGAAGAAACGGTTCACTGATGTGTCTCTAATAATATTTGGGCAAAAGTTGAGCTGTATGACTCAGCACACAGTACTTTGTGGGATCTGTCCTTTAACAGAAAATATAAACAAGCTTATAAATAGCAAAAGCGTCATTTCAGAAATGGTTTGTGATGTTGATGTTGCTGTTTGTCGCGATTACCAAATGTTCCTGTCATTTTTCCATGAAGAGGCAACTTTAATACAAATTTAAAGGTATGGTCCTTGAAATTGTTGTCATTTCTGTGGCTGCTCCACCAAAAAAGCCACTCTATTATGGCCATGACACACCAAGGCAACGGTCAGATGTCCGGTGTTAGACAAACAAAAGGTGTCCCTTAGTTATGTCGGTGCGCCCTGCACCGTTGCCACTGGTCAGACTTCTATTGGAAACTTTTCTGTCATTTGGCACAAAGAAGATTTGTCTTGCTTTTCATCTTAATCCAAACTGAACATTCTAATCTACAAATACACTGCCTGGCCAAACAAAAAGTCACACGCTCTAATATTTGGTTGGACCACCTTTAGTTTTAATTACAGCACACATTCGCTGTGGCATTGTTTCGATAAGCTTCTGCAGTGTGTCAAGATTTATTTCCATCCAGTGTTGCATTCATTTTTTCACCAAGATCTTGTCTTGATGATGGGGCTAAGGTCTGGACTCTGTGGTGGCCAATCCATGTGTGAAAATGATGTCTCATGCTCCCTGAACCACTCTTTCACAATCTGAGCCCCATGAATCCTGGCATTGTCATCCTGGAATATGCCCGTGCCATCCACTGATTGTATCATTCTACGTATTATGTGAAATATGAACATGAAAGCCACGTTGCTAGTTGCCTTTGCCATTTTGTGTTTGTTGTGAGCTGTAATTATGCAAAATCTGCAGTTGCCTGGTAAGAAATCAGTAAAGACAGTGTGGCCGGTCTTGGAAAATCTTCTGGACTAATGTTTAAGCGTGCAGGATGTGAAGTTAATCAGCTGCAACATGGAAAACCACTGGTTTGGCTTTTCTGAGAACACCGAAGTAACGTTTTAAGACAGAGAATCTGCTGAGGACTTCTGAGTTTTCAGGAAAGAATTCCAAGCTCGTGATTCCTGTCAGCCTCCTCTGTGAGAGAAGAAATGATTCAAGACTCTTGTTCAGGATTCCTGCAGGTTCTGTTCCACATCCTTCAGTTCTTCCTTTCATCTCCTCACATTTCTCTCTCTCCTGTCATTGGTTGTCAGTCTTTGTTTTTTCTTCTTCACTTTCCATGCCATCTCCTTCTCATTTTCATCATTCTCCTGGTTTCTTTTTTTTCCCTCCTATTTCCTCTGTCGCTTCTCTCTTTGTCTTTTTTCTTCAATTTCTTTCCCTCTTCCACTGAATCTCCTTGTCTCCTCGTTTTGTCTGCTCTTGTTCTTTCCTTCACTCTTTCCTTGCCCTTCTCTGTTTTCCATATTTTAATCATTTGTCCTCTGGCTCCCTTTCTTCCGTTGTTTTTTACCATCTTTTTCTCATTGCTTCTCCTCATCCTCGCTCTTCTCCTAATTTTCTTGGTCCTCTCATCCTTCCCATATATTCCCATATTTCCGCCTGTCTTTCTTCCTCGTCTCATTGTTTTCTTGCTTTCCTCTGATTGTCTCTCTTCTTCTTCTGTGTTTGAGATCCCTCTCCTCCTGGTCTCTTCCATGGTCTTGTCTCTTTTTATCCTTCTCCTTCTTCATACTTCTTCTTTCCCCCTTTCTTTCTACCCATCTCTTCCTAGTCCTCCTCCTTATCTCTTTTGTTGTCCCATTTATCTTTCCACTCTTCTCCTGAAGTGAATATGGACAAACCCTTCATCCCTTCTTACTCTTTCTGCTCTTTCTTCTCTACCTAATTCTTCTTTCTTTCATTGTGTTCATCTTTCTTTTATCTGTTCCTACAATTTCCATTCCTTGGTGTTGGTTCCTTCTTTTATTCCTCCATTTTCTATTGTTTTATCTATCCCTCAGCTTATCCCCTCTCCATTTTTTTCTTACTTTCACTTGTTCTGTCTCTCAATAATACCTGTTTGCATAATTTTCTAATTCCCTTTTTCTGTCTCTCTCTGCCAAATCGATTTACAGCTTCAGCTGTATCCTCATTATTGTTGCGGCCCATCAACCACTCGTTCTCTCTAAATCCCTCTTTCAAATGTTTTTTTCTTTTTTTGCATTCTCATTGGTATACCCCAGATGCCACAGCATCCTCACACACGATCATGTTTCCGTCATGACACTGACTATCATTGATTTGTTGGAGACTTGGCAAAACTTAGACTAAGGTTTAAGGCCACTAAGGCCACTTACACCCCTCAGAGTCTCTACATACTCAAAACATCAATAGATATTCACCCAAATCCTAAAAGTAGACAAAAAGAACCCAGTCAAACAAATGAAACTGAAATATTGAAGATGACTTTTACCCTCCACAGGACTTCAGCTGAATTTTTAGAAAAATAGGGTCATGTAGCAAGAGAACGGCCCTAAGCACACAAGTCACTCTACAAAAGAATTGGTAAAGAAAAGCAAAATGAATGGTTTTGGAATGGCCAAGTCAAATTCCTATCTTTAATCCCATAGAAATGTTGTGGAAGGACCTGATGCAAATAGTTCATGTGAGGAAACCCACCAGAATTGCTTCAGTTCTGAGATATTGGTGGAACTGCAAACCAGAGTTCTCTCATTTTTTCCACTTCACATATACACTGATCAGCCACACCATTAAGGCCACTGGCAGGAGAAAATAACACTGACCATTTTGTATCTATTTAACACAGGACTGTCTCTAATATACTGGTTTTGCCTCATTGACCCCCTCTACTATTTTCCCGATGAAAAAACTCATTTGTCTTCTTCTGTTTGAGGAAGACAATCTTAAATTGCTGACTTGGGAGGTCCAAAAAGTGCACAGCATGAGCTATGCTATGCTCGCAAGTGTGTGTGTGAGTCCAAGGGTGTTGAAATTACTGTACAACACCCTGCCGTTAACACCCCCATCCAAATGAAGTGCTTTGAGACCAAAACAACAAGTGTGGATGCAATAGCAGTGACGCAACTCAGAAATAAAGTTGCGGCGGTGGTCAAATGTTCTGCACGCTTGTTGACCCAAAAGCATTTACAGCATCTAACCAGAGGATGATTTAGAGGTTTTAATTTATAAGGACAACATTTGGTCAACAAGCTCAGTGACAACTGGTAGTGTTTTATCTGATTCTTTGTAGATGTGGTGATTTGAATAATGCCTTGTATTGGCACTACTAATAAGCAGCATTTCTGTTGTGTTGGCCCCTGTGTATTTCTGCTGGTAAGACTATTGGTTAATACAAAGATAGCAGCTGTTATAATCTTTTACCGTGCCCCAAATGAGGTCATTATTTATTTGCACACAGAGCACTGAAACTGAGATCAGATCTCTCAAGTGCTGGTTGGGGACACATGTGGAGACTCATACCATACCAGGTGTGAACACAGGTAATTAAAGCTGGCCACTTGCATTCTGTTTGCTCAGGACAGATGTTAATGTAAGGTCTGAACGGGGGAGATCCTAATGAAGGGTCTTGCTCAACTACTAAAAGCATTAGTAAGGTCCAAATGTTGCTGCTGCTAGATTTGTTAGCTAAACGTAGAAGACCTGAGCATAATAGAGCTTCTTGTCCCACTTCTGGGTACTACTTTTTCTCCATTTAACGGACTCAGTTTGAGTGAGACAAAGAAGTTCATGTAAAAGTTTAAGATAAAGCACAGAAGTGCAGATTGCTTCAGTACTAAAGGTTTAATATTCTAACTGCCAAAACTTTATTGTATTCCAAAATTTCTCATTGGTTCATTGTCACCAGCACATGTTAATTTCCTTCTTCTTCGACTTCTTCTTCTTGCATTACTTCATTTAATGATTTGTCTCACCTTTGCCTCTATGGTGGCAATTAGCTGAGTATTGCTCTCCACACCTCGCAGAATTGGACCAAAATAGTGGTCCACTTAATTTTTCCCTGTCAAAACCTGTGTGGTTTTAAGGTTTTTGATTAAGTGTGTGATGATGTTTGACTCACTAATGATGCTACCTTTAAAGAACAGAGTGCTTCGAGTGTATTCCTAGCATTACTTTTTTTACTCATTACCTGTGCATTTATTCATTGATGTTTGATGCTAATATTGTGGCTAACCCTAACCAGGTAACCTGTTTATGTTTTTATGTGTGTGTGCATGTGTCTTGTAGCTTGCAGATGGAACCAGTTCAGCTATCATTAACCTTTCCGTCTCTAGTTCCAGCCTTCATGTAGGTAACAAACTCATCTTTTTTAACTCATTCACTCATATTTCCAACATACTTTGCATTTAACTGTTGTGTCACCATGATGCTGCTTAAAAGTATTAAGGCCCTCCAGAATTTTGTACATTTCTACATAAAAATGACTCAAAACATCAGTGGAATTTCTTAAGTCCTCAAAGTAAACAAAGAGAACCTAATCAAACAAATGAAACAGAAATATTAAATTATACTTGTATATTTGTTCATTCTGGACCATGAACCAATATTATATTATTAATGAGTTATAAAAGTAAGTGTACCTCTGTGATTACAAGTTAATCTGAATATAAACTGAAATATATAGTTGACTGTCTACAATTTGCTAAACATCTGAGGCCAAAGTAGGATTGTTTGGAGACAAATTTATACTGCATTCCAGCATCATCTCATCCTGTTGGTGAAACATAGGGTGGTAATGCCTTTGTTTGGGTTTGTTTTGCTGCATCTGGGCCAGGACGACTTGTTATCATTGATTGACCTATAAATTCAAAATTATACCAGTGAATAATAAAAGAAAATATGAGGACATCTGTCCGAGAGCAAAATTTTAGGGGAAACTTGGTCATGCAGCAAGACACCAAGAACACAAATAGTCCTACTAAAGAATAGTTAAAGAAGAACAAAATTAATGTTCTGGATTGGCCAAGTCAAAGTCCTGACCTTAATCCAATAGAAATGTGTAAAGCCCTGAAGCAAGCAGTTTGGTTCTGTAGAATTGGGCTACAATTCTCAGTACAGATTGGTAACATTTAGTTGCTGTTATTGCTGCACAAGAGGGTCACACCAGATACTAAAAACAAGGGTTCATTTACTTTAACAACCTTAAGAAATTTTTCTTGAATAAGCAAACATGAAAGGATAATATTTCCATTTAATTTGTTTGATTGTGTTCCCTTTGTTGGGACTTCTGTGATATTTTGCGCTAGTTATGTGTACAAAATTTTGCAAAAATGTTCGTGCAACTCTGTATATACCATATACTGTACTACATTGTTCTTTGTCACATCTTCGTCCTATTTCATATTCTGGTGCTGAATGAGCCTGAAAGAAATTACGGTTACAGGTCTGTTCACATAGGCAACAAGTTCAAGGTGCCAAACTAGGCCTCCACATGTTTTTCTTCCAAGACAGTAGGCAGTAACATATCTAATTTTAGTGGAAAGATCTTTATTGATGGAGTTTATTTTAAAAAAAGACAGTGATGGATAACACTAACTGTGTGGAGATGAGGGCTGATCTCAAACTCTTCTCGGGACAATACATTCTACTGTAGAAGTCAGGGATTTAACAGAGCAATGCACCAAGCAATATGGTTACAGAAGAAATCTGATCCCAGATCTGAATGGGAGACCACGCTCCTTGTTACATTCTTCCATTTTTTATTTATCCAAGCCAGGTCAATTTTTTAGACTTAGTTTGACCTGGCTCAGACTGTGAACACAAACACACACATTCAGTAGTCAATGGTAATTGGAGGTGATTTCTCTCTCTCCAAACAAAGATATTTGTTTTATTAAGGGTCAGATATTGAAACCAGTCAAATTAAAGGCTCGGCTTTCTGTCTGGCCGAGGCCAAAGTCAACAAGGCTGCTATAGATCCTCTATACCGCAACTCCCTGTAAGCAGACAGTTACTGAAAGACCAGGGAGAGATGGATAAATGAGAGTGGGTTAAGGAGGGAGAAAATGACTAAAAAAGAAGCAGAGAGAATGAAAAGAATCAGAGGAGGTTTTACTGAAAAGGAGGAAAATGCAGCAGCTAATATTTCATTGCGGAAGAAATAGAAAACTTTGGTCTCTCATGTGCAGTAAATCCTGGCTTCTTAATCTCTGGGCCGCGATAAAAAAAAAAAAACGGGTCACGCGCGTATGTCTGATGATTACCAGATTATTGAAAAGTGCGTGTTCAGTAGAGCAGCTTCCAGGGCAGATCAGTCAGATTTAGTTTCAGACTTGGAAAAGCTTGAGAAGATCGGCTGTCAGGAGCGTCATGGCTCCTCAAACCACAGAGGTTGCGACCTCCTTATTCAAGATATCTGAGATCTAACGTCGCTCAGATGGAAAATGAACATTGGACTCACATCTCATCTGCTAAAATATGCGCGTGACGACAGTATGTATCGTGGATCAAACCATCCTCTGCGTTTTCTCCTCTCTGTATGGTAGTTGCATTTAAAAAGTCTGTCAGGTCACTTACATATAATGTGTTTTTTTGCGCTTATGATTATCCACTAGTGATGTGTGTTTGTATGAATTTTATCCCTTCAAACAATGTGATTATACGGTGCCTCGTTTTTCCCATTAATTCTCTTCAAAACCTTTACAGTTTGCCCACAAAAAAATGGTCATTTTTGGTTAAAATCCCACTTTGAAAATGTGTTTGCCTCCGCTTGCATAAATCCTTCCTGACTGCTTTAGAACCCGAGAAACTAACTGACATGGCTTCATGCCAGGCGAATTTGTGGCATTTTTGAGGGTTTATGAAACACACATTTATGGCCCTTTAATGACCCTGTGACCAGAAACAAGATGTCAGAATAGCTTACTAAATCATTTTTGTTTTTCTTGTTCTGTTAATTGCAGCCGCAGACTGATGTAAGCTGCTGTTCACTTCCAGAATCCGAGCGCATATCAGCATGTTTGCTGGCCAGCGTCGGACAGACATTTTAAGACTGCTACAATCAATATGTTTACATTAACAGTGGATGGAATGAATGTGACTGGCACATCCAGTATCCAGTTAATGGACAAAGTTAGCAAATAACCAGTAGAGCAGATATTTTCTCAATGTGTTGGCAGAGGTCATAGCAGATTGCAATAAGGACAGGCAGTCAATATTGAACTTGAAATTGTTTTGTTTTCAGTTTTATTTATACAGCTCAATAACAACGCAAATTGTCTCAAGATGCTTACAGAACCCAGAACCTGATGCCCAGAGCAAGCATTACGGTGAGGGAAAACATTTTGACAGGAAGAAACTTTGAGCAGACCCATCTGCTTGAAGCCGACTGGGTAGAGAGGAAAAACAGTATCAAGCCACAATCCTAATTCCCATGTTTGAAATATTTTGGATTTCAGATGCTTTTATTTAAAGCATACTGAGCCTTATAAGACTTGAAGCATTGTCTATGTATAACCTAAACACCTGCAGCTTTGATCTACAAATCATTGAGGGCATACTAAGAAAAAAACTGACAAGTTATAGCGAGCAGATCTGTTGATCTTCCACAAGTTAATCCTTCCATGACGCTGTGGTTGATATCACTGTTAACTACCCCCCTCAGGAACTGGATAAATATTGGGTCTGTTCTGTTTAACGTCACTCACTCAAAGCAAAGAATACGTTTATTCTTTGCTGAGGTTTGGTGCTTTGCCTTGAAGCGACAGTGGAGCATGTGACAAATACACACCAACAGCTCTGCTGAAACATCCATCCCAGTATTTACCTTACATTCTTCACATTAAAGCTTACTTTGGAGATGGAGATGTAGAACAGGATAAAATAAAATCAGTGCTGGTTTTAGGCAGAGTGGTTTTGCTTGATTTTGGTGCTGAATCCTCTGAAGTCCTCATGACTGGCCAACAAGACCTGTAAGCCGAGGCTGCATGCATCTTGTATTAAATCTCTTGCGTGCTGGAACCATGAACAGATTATCACTGGCATTTACACATTGTTGTCTATTTAAGGCCTGGACACACCAAACAGACATTAAAGAAATATTGGCAACAGACCAAAAAGTTGCCTTTGAACAGCCCAAAGACAACCAGCTGGCACATCCGCTCTGAACCCATGTGAAAGGAAATAGGTCTGTATTTGTCATTCAAAAGGGGAAAACAGGAAGAGCTACTATTGGCTGGGAGGCTAGGAAGCTTGGAGGAGCTAAAAACCATCGTACAGAGCTGGCCTCTCCTTAATCATGCTACACTTTATTCATTCTAGATGACTATGTTGTTGTGGAAATATCTGCTGATTTGAATGTTCAGAAGAGATCAACATGAAATGTTCATGAAACACAGAAGGTGTGATCTTGTGTCAGTGGAGTTTTGCTTCTTTCATTCATGACAACCACTATTATAAATGATCACCTGCAAAGGAAAAAGCACCGTAAGTGATGTCTGTTCATTAGTAATGAGAGCCTTTTAAAATCTAAGCTTTGTCTCTAAAATAACTAGTCAGGGCAGAGACAAATGAATACTAACCTAACGTGTGTGCTCTCAGTTTGTGGGAGAGACTTTATAACTTAAAAATATGTGTCATCTCTGTAAGTCATGACGCACAAACAACACACAGCTATTCGTAATTCAGCAGTCCATTAGAGACAGCGGTTGTATACAGTATTATATTATGTCTGTGTTTTGCAAAACTCAAATATCTGAATTGCTGGCTTAAGACACACGTGCAGACACATTTTAACGCCTGGTCTATGCACATGTACTTAAAGATTACCACTTGCGTTTTGATTGTTCGGATGTTAATGCAAAGTCTGAATGAGGCCTAAGGTACAGAAGCTGATCAACTGCCCAATGCCAGCAAATGGCCGACTGTTGGTTTGGTGTGTCATGGTCCTAAATTTGGCCATCTTTGACTTGTAACAAAGAAGCTCCTGAACACTCCATCAGTTTTGGTGTCTGTGTGTGAACTGAAGGATCTCTGAACTCCAGGATTTCTGCTCTCTGCTGTGGATTGGGATTCCCCACAAAAGGCCTTTATGGGGCAGATCGGAGCCCTTATGTAAATGCAGTCGCTGTGCTTACACAGTTCTTGGCGGTGCCAGTCTGGTTCGGTTAGACTGGCTTTCCCTGCAGGGCTTAATGATAGGCTGCAAACCACACTGACACCCTGAACAGACCACTGCAGGCTATGTGTGTGCGCGCACTCATGTGTGTGTTCGATCTCCAGAGTGCAATACACGTCGCAGTCTGGAGCGCTCCACCGGCGGCCTTAATCTGTCTGAATCAGGAGTCGTGGGTGTGAGCGAACTCACCCCGACACACACTGGTGGGCACACACACAGTTTCTGGCGCCCCTTGTCATCAATGCTTGGCACCAGCTGCACACACAGGGCACAATAACACACAGCAGAGACTTCACGCCTCAGACACTGAGCACCATGCATGTGTGTTGATGTCATGTCCTAGTTAAACACTACGTGCTGCCCTTTTCCATGCCATGCTGCAAGTTTGGAAAAACGAGGAATTCCATCGTTTCCACACTCGACATTGTGTGTGTGTGTTTGTGTGTCTCTGAGTTTGTGGGAAGTAGGAAAAAGGGGATTCCGCACAAACCCAGTGCCATAAGAGCACTTTTGTTTCTACATTTGTGCCTACACACACTAAAAAACACATACAAAGGAAAAAGTGGCGCATGCGTCACATGTGTGTTTTAAACTTGAGTGTTCCTTGGAGGGTTGAAGGTTGCAGGGTGGGGACGGGTCAAACTTAAATGCGTGTGCGTGAAGGGATGGGCTGCTGGTTTGATCTGTCCCGTTGGTAATTTCCATTTTTGTGGTAGTTGTTTCATTGATGTGTCAGGGCCAACGGACTGCACCAGACACAGGCGGACGGCGCTTTCGCATCTGTGAGAAAATAATCAAAAACGATCTTTTAAATAGCTCCCTGGTCGGCGTTGCCAATGTGAGCAGACTTTTAGTAAATTGGATGAATGAGGCAGCTTCACACTTGAGAAAATACAAGTCTTGATAAAACACACACAGCAACAGAGTTTCAATCAATCATGTCAGACAGTCCACCCCCCCTCGAAATCACATCATATAAATCAAAGTTACTTATATCCAAACCTCAGAAAGCCATCAGTCAACATTTCAAAAACAAAGATATATATTTTAAATTGCTCCAAAACAGAACGGCATTGTTAAGTGCTGGCCTCAGGATGACTCATAGCTTTAACTGTACGACTTTAACGGCTTTCACTTTCATGCCAGCAGTCATTTTGTAATAGAGAGACTTCTTTCTTTCTTTTTTTTTTATGTTAAGTTGTTTTCATTTTGGAATCCCCTTAAAGTTTTATTAGCATTGAGAATTAAGAAATCTTTTGAAAAAGCTACTTAAAATGTGTTCAGTCTTATTTGTGGTGAGTGGTTACATCCTGTCAGCATTTGTGTGTGTTCACGTGTATAGAATGAAAGTTAACTTTCTGTCTTTTGTTGTTAACGCAACGACAGATGCTACAGTGGGTAAGTTTTTTTCATATTGACGTCCTTTTGTTTCTATTGATGTGGATCTTGTGTGTACGTGAACATTCTCAGTTGTCCAGGTTAGAATATATCCAAAAAAAAGCTGAAACAAGGGCAACTGGACACCTGGCCACTCATCCAAGTAGCGTCTTCACTTCCACATGACTGGTGAGGATTTGGGGTTTGTTTTCTTGTGACCTGTAATTGGAGGAATTGATTTAATTAATTATTTAGAGACTACAGTCTTTGTGTTAAACAGTGGTGTAAACTTTTTGGGGACAAATGTTCATTCAGTGTTGTAAAGTCATTCATATCTCAGTCCACCTTCCCTATTTAAAGAGGGGTTTTCCAGTTTCACATAGATCAATAAAAGCAAATTCTTCCAACTACAGTTGAGTATCTGGTCATTACACGCCCTAGTTATCCGAGTTCCTAATGAGGAACACCCACAGATGTTCCTATTTAAACCGTAACTCCACACCAGTCTTTTAGAACTGCAGACTTGGATGAATTGTGTTCAGCAAACTCTACCAAGTCCCTTGACCCTTGTTTAAGCTTTTGGATCTTAAAGTGCTATCACGCCTGCAGCATTTACTCCATTTGAATCAAATCACAGTTAAGTTGAATTCTTTGTTCCCATTCGGGCAGTATTTGATACAATATTGTTGCATTTAACCTTGCTTTGGCCTCTGTAAGCAGAACAATTGAGATAAAATTCTGACACTCCTTCAACACTAAGTTCTTGCAAATTGTTTTATGATTGGTCGCAATTTGTGGGGAAAAAATGAATTTCAGGAAATCAAAAGTGGGGAATCAGCAGTGAGTGTGGGCACTTGAATTTATTGCGGTTCTGTGGTTCATGTGTTTATGAACAACATGTCAAATTCCATCAAGCATTTAGGCTATACATAGAAAACAACATGTATGTGTGATGAGAAGACACAGTGCTACTGCCAGACACCTCTGTCGGGTTGCACTGTTCTAAAGACTCATCAGGTAACTTAACGGTTATGTAATGATAAGTTGTAATAATACATGTCATACTGGTCAGTGAGTAACTTGTGTTCACACTGCAAATGAGCTACAGGAAATCATTGCAAATGGGCTGAGACAACCCCCTCTAAACGTGTACAGCTCGGTGAATTTGTTCTTCTGTAAAGTACGATTGCCGTGTTCACACCAGCACAACTAAAGGGATAGACGCTCTCCTTTACTGGAAAACGACCATCTACCAACTACTAAAAGGTTGAGCTAAACCTGTAGCCTTTTGCGCCATTGCTTTGTCTAATCATCTGAAGGCTATGCCTCTTTTTTATAGCATGAAGCACGACATTTAATCAAAGTGCCAGTCGACATTATGCTGCTAAAGTTTACCTTCCGTCATAAGAAGGGGCGAGGCGTACTAACTGTTTACATTTTCAAACAGGAAGACATTTATGGAGTCGACACAGTTTTTCCCATGAAAGGTGACAGAAAGAACGAGCCAGAAAGAAAAGTTCAAACTCTAATTATTTTCTCACCTCTACTTAACTGACCAATCACAGCGTGATCAAGTGTGTATACAGAAACTGTCGGACACTGCATCTCTCATCTGGAAAGGTTCCCACAACTCTTAAGACTTGAACTCCACAAACTCCTCAAAAGCACGACTCCCAGCGAGCAGTTAGGGTTTCAAACAAACACGGTTGACTTGCAGAAGGGTGGTTCGGTACACAATAGTCAGTGCATACAGGCAAACAAATCCAAAGGGTGAAGCAAAGGCAGTAGTCAGCAAACAGACAAATAATCCAAAAAAACAGATCACGAGAGTAGACTGCTGGAATGTTTGACACTGAGGTACAAAGACAAACTGGCACAGAGACAAGGAGAAACACACTAAATGCACAAGAGAAGGAATGATAAAGAGACACAGGTGAAACACATGAGAGCGGGGCAGACAATCAAAACTGGAGGGAAAAACACAGGAAGGACAGGAAGTGAAGCGTTCTGAAACGAGAGGAGGTTTTCACAGTAAAACAGGAAGCATGAAATGTGAATGAAAGAAAAACAAAAAGACATGACCTTCGGAGGGCAGCTTTCTATGCGTCTGAATCACATGAAAGTCTGTCTGTCTGAATCACATGAATCACACCAGTCCATCCCATGTTGGGCAAATGACAAGATGAAGTTCACTTGTAATCCCTGCTTTACATCAGTGATGTCAACCACAAAATAAGTGCAAGAATCAGGGAAAGAGATGGCTTCATGGCCTGTTGAATAAACCAGTGAAACACATAATAGGTGTGTGACATATTTCTGTAGAACACTAATGTGTGTAATGATGGTAAAAGGGAAAATCAGCAGAATGACTCTTCTTCATGCACAAACATCATTTTTTAGCATAACATGTTTCTTGTAATGTAGATTGTGTCCACTTTGTGCCTGTTCCTGTCCCAGTGTTGCCCGTTTCCATTGCCTCAGAACGCCCATATACCGTGACCTTAATGCCACAGAGCCACCAGAGGCAATTTTTACTCCTGCTGACGTGAGTTGGCTTCTCCATGTTGCTATGCGATCATTGGAAAAAATCATGAAAAGCGTATTATTTCTGAGCTTGGCGCGGCGCTGCTCCACAAAGGCGACCACACCACTCGACGCAGGGCTTTTTTCTGTTTTGAAAAGTGTTTAGAAGGTCGTGACAGGAGGTTAGATGTCAGACCCATCAATGAGGCAAGACCTGCTTCAGTAGCCACATGTGATTTGGAGGGAGAGGAGGCAGATTTGTCTTTATCAGTTTGACTTGAGATTAGAGCCAGAAAGTAAAACAAAGAAATGGAGCTGATTGCAATGGAGATACTTTAAAAAGAATAAAGGCAGAAATATATCAAGTTTAAATGTAGGATGTAGGAAAAGGTAGTATTTACAACGATCAGCCACAACATTAAAACCACTGACAGGAGAAGTAAATAACGTTGACC
>JASGAT010345025.1:0-16007 GCA_030220025.1 Chelon auratus | reverse complement strand
ATCGTATATATACACACATTTACAGTATTGAAAACAGCTTTGTGAGTAAAGTGCAGTGGTGCATGGGGAAGCCTACAATACTAGTGTGAAAATAAACTGGGCTTACTCACCAGTTTTCATCTTACTTCAGAGTTATGAATGGCTTAGATTGTGGTGCAAGTCAAAATGATTGCAAGCTAACTCTTAGAGGAGGGGAGTCAAACTCAAATACACAGTCGGACAAACTTAAAAATTGGGACAAAGTTGTGGGCCAGACTCATTCATTCATCTTCTGTACATGCTTGTTCCTGTGAAGGGTTGTGGGGTCTGCTGGACAGGTCTCCAGTCTATCACAGGGCTAACACAGAGAGACAGACAACCATTCACAGTCACATTCACACCTACGGCCCATTTAGAATCACCAACGAACCTAACGAGCATGTCTTTGGACAGTGGGAGAACTCACGCAGACACAGGGAGGACATGCAAACTCCACACAGAAAGGCCCAGTCAGCCCATGGATTCGAACCCGGGACCTTCTCGCTGTGAGGCATCAGTGCTAACCACCTCAGCACTGTGCCGCCCTTGATATTAAAATATCGTACAAAATTGTGCATGTTTTCCCTTCTCTCCAGATATATAATAATACACTTTTTTATGTGGAAACAAACTTAAGTTGCTTAGACATTGAATTTGGAACAATATTCAATATTATAAATGAGAAATCAGCGACCTTCGCTTCTTATTGTTATTTAAATAAGTAAAATCAAATAAAATCAATTCCTATGCCTCTCTCTATCTGTAGCCTTTTGAGTTTATTTTCAGTGTAAACCCCTTTTCATCAAAACAACCAAAAAAAGAGTCCTTGCCTTGCAGTAGCGGCTAGTTCCATTACAGCCACACTCCATCTTTTGTTTGGCCAATTTTTGGGAGGGCGTGGATTAAATTTGCCCGAGGTGACTTGTAGCATGAGGTTGCTAATGCATGTCAACAGAAGGCACTTGCAGGTCTTGATTGATGCACCAGCAAGCTAGCAAAGCATTCTGGGACTTGCAGTAAATGTAGCGGGCCAGCTCTAATAGACATTTGAAATGATCTCGCAGGCCAGATTTGTGCCTGGAGTTTGACATATATGAGTTTTCTGAATGAAACAGGGGTAGCCTCATATTACAATTTTAGGGACCCTGAGTATGCAAACAATAACAGATTAAATAGTTCACTCAGCACACTGAAATGTTTGAAAGGTTTGTCCAGTTAATAAAGTTTGGTAAACCAGGTCTAGGACGATTTCAGAAGTAATCCTTGTTGGAAAAATATACAAAATCTTTTCCTGAATGAGACTAATTTAAGCCTTCTTGAGAGAGCCAGTCCAAATACTCAGCAATCTAACAGGGGGAAAAAAAATCCGTCCTAACTTTTGCCATGGTTTTTAGAGTTCAACAGTAAACAGAGAATCGCAACTTTTGACCCATAAGGACATCTGCGCAGTTAATTCAATGCTGAAATCTGCCAGAAATGGTCCAACTAATGTAAACTGTGGAAGGAATAGTTCTTTAAAGAAACCAAAAGACAAATGTTAAGACTTTACTCTGCAGCGAGCTAATTTGTCTCCAATAACAAATGTCAGCGTCTCCATTTATCAAGTGTTTTCCCTCTCTTGGCATTCACTTCTACGTGTCTGCTTCAAACTTCAGTTTCCTTAAAAACTTATCTATATGTCTTTATGCATCTTTCGCCCTTAAAAAAAGTTCCAGCCTGCTTTAATTGACTTGTCTAACGGATGACCTGTCACGTCTGTGTCTCTTAACAACCACATCCACACTTCACCCACCAGAGGATAATGGCCAGGAGGGAAGGTGCCTTTAGGTGCCTCCGAGCCCTTTCTTTCCTGCTACCTTGGCCTGATTAAAACAATTGAGGGGGAACACGCAGGATACTTGACCCAAACGGCCTATCGTAACAAATTGCTTTTGTTAGGTGAACCTTTTGCTATGCCTGGCCTGCCTATCTGCCCGTGTCTAGAGGGGATTTGAGATGCATATACATGAGCGGTGCAGGTTGGGAGGGGAGTCAGGTGGAGTTCTGGAGACCAATTTAGGTCTGCTGGGAGAGGTGAGGAGGACAAAGGAGAATGGAGAAGAGGGCAAGAGGCGAACCTAATAGAGCTTTCTGCTAACAAGCCCCATCTCTGGGCTTTAAGTCTGATGTCACCACATCTTCTCCTCCTCCTCCTCTTCCAGATACGCTCACTGTTTGCCTCTGCATAATGTCCCACACTCATTTTGTTATGCTGTTATCCCGCTTTCTCGCCTTTTCCTCTTTCACACCAATTTGGTTGGCCAGCAGTGGGTTAAAGACTCCTTCTCTTTCTGCCTCATTTGTGGAGACATAAAAAAGGACAGGTTCTAGTGTTTGTTTGCATGTTTGTGTGTGTCTGTGTGTGTGTGTGTGTGAGGGTTGTCTATCTGTCTTTGTCAGACAGGTGCTTTGTTAAGCTGCTGCCAATCATTGTCTGGGTTGTCTTCCCCTCCCGGGGGGTTGAATTTTTTCCTCTTCCACACGGCGTTTGTTTGCAAGTGCAACCGAAAAGCAGCAGACAGGTTCAGCAGAGGAGATTACATCTCTAAGTTTGCTTTCCTTTTCGGTATTTCTCATGCATCCCACGCTCCAGACAGTCAGGAGTTCATTAAGGTCGAGTTCCTCATAGCAGTGCTTCGGGCCAGGTAGGTGACAGGTCAGAAAGTTTCCTCCAGGCTGCATTTGGCTACTTAACAAAGACACAAAGACAAATATTTTTTTTTCTTTTTTTTTTTGACAGAACATAAAGAAAAGTTTGAAAGACTTTCCAGTATATGTAGCCTTTCTATAATCTTTTACACAAAGAAGAGGAATCTTCATTGTCCTTGTGCATTTTCAAATCTGACTACCTGCACATAGGGGCACTGAGCAGCACTGTGCAGAGCCTGAGTTGCTCTTTGGGGTTTCGACCCCTCGCTCAAGCCACTTTGAACGCTGCTTATTCATTCCACCCTCACACATTTCTCCCTGTCTGTCCTGTGACCCTATGATCCTGAGACTGTTTCCTTAGAATACATGTAGAATATATAAAGAGCATATATTAATATAGTTATATTTCATAGGATAACCAACCAACGTCCAAAAAACTTCCAGCAACAAAGGCAGACTGTGACATTGCACTTGAACACACCTCAAAGACTGCAGCCTACTTGCGCGTACAGTACGTTCTGTGTCTGCATGAAAGGAACTAAATCTTCATACCAGCAGGTGACAGCAGTATGTATTCGTCATTCAAACAGGCATATCGGAACAGCCACTATTAGCGGGGAGGCTAGGAAAGTATGAAGAGCTACAAACTGTCGTAAAGACACGGTTTATTCCTTCTAAATGATCATATTCACGTACACAAATGTACAGATTAGATAAAAGCTGAAAACATGAAGAGCCTTCTGAGTGCCCTTTGACCTCTCTCACAGATGCGCTTCACCTCCGATTTTGCCTTGACACTTTTTTATGGTTGACAAAGGCTAAGTGAGAGATTTGACGGAATGGTGGAAGTAAACAAAGTCAGGGGATTAACAAAGGCGGTAGATTTCATGGCGACTTTGAAATATTTTAGGATCTGCGCTAACTAGATGGATTAAAACAGGGGTCCCCAATACGTCGATTGACACGATTGCCGCGAAGGTAGTGCGGGCCATTGCAAAAAAGGTTTTAAATGTTAGTCTAATCATTTATCTGTTCCACCTCTAGGACAAACAGACAAACGTTCATATTCTTTTTAACTTTTTATTGCAACATGTCCTCAGTTCAGCGGCACACATCCGCAGACATGCACAACATCACCCCTGGATTAAAATGTGGACATATGTTCAGTCTTTACCTAAAAGCTTTAGAGCCACAATGCTAGCATGGCTAAAAAAAAAAATTCCAGGATGTTGGTGAACTAGCAGCGTACCAAAAATTGTGGTGAATTCAAATGCAAAACCCCCTTTGACCCCATAACACCTCCCGATACCAAACAGCTGCTTAAATTGAGCTGTGCTACCACTTGATCATTCTGGAGACGCGCTGTCAGATGTCGCGGGTTAAACTGAGAGCTTGTCTCCTTGCCAATCAAAGCGGCGCAAGACGAACATCTCTGTCAAAAATCAACTTCACCACCCCCCCTCCTCTCGCTGTTCCACGCCGCTCTCATTTTGACGTCTGTGTTAAACGAGACCTCCGACAAATCCCGCCTCTGCAGGCTTAGAGCGCCTACCTGGGGGAAATCACAGCTGTCTGGGTGTGTGATTGCGTGCATGCGTGTGTCATACATATCCATGATGCCACCGCTCCTCTGCCAACATGCAAGAGCGGGTGCGTGCATGTGAATGTTAGCAGCGTCCGATGTGCTCGGGTTTACTGACTCCTGGGGGTAATTGACAGGCTCAGGCTCCCTTGTTTATTTTGGTCTCAGGAGGGGCAGTTAGGCTGCCTGCGCTCAGCGCTGCAGACCTCCACTCATGGAGAATGCATAAAGGGATCTCTGGTGTATCTGTGGATTAGCTCTGTTGTAAAGGGGCGAGGAGGCAAACAGGACCACGGCACCGTTTTGTAACACAAGCATTAGACAGAGTAATTATGACTCGATGATATGAAGTGCAATGAATGTAGCATGTAATTTTGCAGGACATTTATTTATTGAGTCCACACTGGTGTGTTTAACATGCCAAGAGTTTTATTACTTGGAAAGAACACAATTATTTATTTAATTCAAGCTGTGGTATGAGAACGTTTAATAGGAAACATGATCACCTTGTTTAATTGCAGATATATTGGCAGGGATGCGGCGTAAGTAAATAAATGACTTCTGTTTAATCAGAAGGAGGCAGAGTAGATGGATTTTTGTCGCCCTGATATCACATCCACAGTTACTTTTGCCAGAAGAGAGAAGACGCCTGTCGCGGTCTGAGTAGCATGTTTCTGAGGAAGAGTAGGGTGTGGTGCGGGTGGGTGCAGAGCTTCGCCGTACCCATGGTGTGGATCTGATGCAGAAGTATAAAAAGCAAAAGTATAAATCCTCGTTTAGTCTTTAGATGAGAAGTGTAGTGTGTCGTGTTTGGGTGGTGAGGTGTGGAGTCGGGTGGTTAGAGAAGCAGCTTCGGGGACCGGAGGGTCACAGGTGGTAGCCCACTGCTCCGAGTGTACATACGACTGTGTGAATGAATGGATGAGTTAAATACAGAAAAAGAATTTCCTAATATGGGATCACTCATTCGTTCATTCATCTTCTGTAAGCGCTTGTCCTGTGAAGGGTCACAGGGGGGCCTGGAGTCTATCTCATGCGGGGTACACCCTCGACAGGTCGCCAGTCTACCACAAGGCTCATGTGGGATCAATATAGTCAAAATTATTATTACTATTATATATTTATCTTCTGAAAACAATTGCCACAAGGTACTGATTGCAATTTCAAAATAGTAGTTTTGCTAAGTGTTGTTTAAACTGTGCATATTAGACGAAATATTAGCAGCAGAAATGCTGTCATCGCATTTAATTTAACGGCACAATTTTTTTATTTTTTTTTCCTCTGCTGGTATTTCTTCAGTGATGACTCCCACCCACATTTAATCAGACATGACCCAGCCTGCTGCTGCAGCGCTGCTGACCTGGTGGTTCTCTGTGGTGGCAGCATTAACAAACACTACCTCTCATCCAGAACATCAAACAGGGCAGGGCCTCCAGGAGGAACCAGGGGAGAGGTTAGCAAGTCTGATGCTGTGTTTGAAGACGTTTCATTTAATATTTGATGAGCGACTGTATCCACAATGAAAATTAGTGTGGCATTTTTATGTTCGTAGCAGGAGAGTTATCTGCCCGGGTAGGCACACATATCTCATTTACACGGCCTTGATTCAAGTATTAGTTGTAATAACAGAAGTAACAGAAGCGCATACAGAGCATTTCATCACAGGCGAAAACTCCCAGGGAGCAGCGTTACACAACTATGAATGCAGTGAGTAACAGCGAGCCCCAGACATCCGTGGAAAGCAGGTGCATCAGTAATAAATGAATTAAAGGAGGGTATCTGCGCTTCCACACCTCCGTAAAACAAACTAAGAAACTGTTAAAAATGATAGAACAGGACATTCAGTCACTGCAGAATCTCCAGAAACGCCTTCTCATTAGACGGCTGTGATGAACTGATCGTGATTTGTTAAGGTGCGTGCATTTCAACACGCACCTTAACATGATTGTTCCTTTCCACGCGGTGTTTGCATTATTTTGTCTACTCACCCTACCGTCTCTACACCATGCTAATACCGTAGAAGGGGAAAGCTGGATTAATAGTGCTATTATTTCTGCAGAGGGGCGACACGCAGCCCAGTGTCCTGGACAGTTCTGCACCGCGATTTACATCCGATGCTAATGTCCGGGAAGTCGTACAGCTGAAAGCGAGGGGTGTGGAGGTTGGGCGTGTAGCAGACGGTACTCTTTTCTGCAGCAGTTGGAGTTTCCTTTCTGTCATAACATGCAACTTGGTATTAATAGCAAAATACGTCAGGAACATTTTGCATGTAACGACATTTGAAACTATTTGTTTGTGGCCTTAGAGCGTTATGACTTCACATACGCCGGTTGATGGCATCAGTCTGGCTCTGTCTCAGATGTATGCTATTTCTTTACATGTCTTGTAGATTGAACAAAACCTTGTTTATCGTTCTCGGTAACGTTTTAATTTGAAATTATTAGGATTGTATCTGCAGTATTTTTACCCAACTTTTGCCCTCCTACAGAGAAATTCCTTTCTTAACCTGTTGTTAGCATTGTTGATGTGCATGCTAGTCGTTATAATACAAGTCATATTATAAAAGATATGTCAAGCAAACCTGAAAATGAGTTATATAACAACAAAAGAGTTGGACATTAGAGGTTTTTGCCGTTTGAAACCTTCTGAACAGATCATATAATCGGTGGATCAGTTTCTGTAAATATACAGGCCTTGCTACGATGATGTTGCTATGCTAGGTGTTTTGGCTGCGTGTTTACTTAGCCATGGCATCGCAGGTTCACATAAAGGCTCATTCATCCTCTCCCTCTCCGCGATCAGACCTCACACAGCTCTTCACTCCCCCTCAAACATGACACCAAACATAACCACAGAGACAGTCGACACAATTAACCCCTCATCAAGAAACCTCACCTAACCCCGGTGACAGAGCGGGAGAGCAGCGCACCATCAAAAGACGGCATCTCACGCTCCGCCGGGTTCCACATCTGCTTTGAGACGCAAGTATTTGGCGATTGTGTGAAATGCGGCACGTTGTCAGTGACGTTAACCAGGCATGAGAGATCACACAGGACGTGTTTATTTTCTCTGTCTGAGCCTGGCGGTCACGCCTGGCTTTACCGTGCCTCCTCAAGCGAAACGCGTTCTCATTAGACGGCTGTGATGAATTGATTATGATTTGACAGCACGCGGATCAACAGAAAACGACTGAAAGATGCGTGAGTCATCGTCCAAAGAGAGATTCTGTGGTGACTGAGTGTTTTGGACGTTGTTGTCTGTGCTCCTGTATCGTTTTTGACAAATCGAACAGTTTCTAAGTTTGTTTTGCAGAGGTGTGAAAGTGCAGATATCCTACTTTAAACCCTGCAGTGCTGCTGCACAGCTGAAAACACAACAGATATATGCACTGACAGTGATGGATTTAGATGCTTTATTCCCAGTTATGTTACACATACTGAAACCTATGGTGTACCGGTGATGTGCCACTGACTAATTTCGTCAGCGCTTGCTCCGGCAGCACATATGATAAATTGGAATCGATACAGAGAAGATAAGCATGACCCTGCGTAAGGATGACATGCAAATTTGTGAGGCGTTTCCACATTTAAAGCAGTTTCCCATGTGGATCATTCATTCATTCATTCATCTTCTGTACCCGCTTATTCCTGTTAAGGGTCGCGGGGGTCTGCTGGAGCCTATCCCAGCTGTCATCGGGCGAGAGGCGGGGGCACACCCTGGACAGGTCCCCAGTCTATCGCCCCTTGTGGATCAGTAAAGTTTATTTAAGTCTAGTTCCCTCTCTTTTCTTGACTCAAAATGTCGTTCATTTGAAATCTCAGCCTGAATACAAATCCATACAGTTGTCCTTCTTTTTTAAAAAAAGGAATTCAAATGTTTGACATACACAAAATGATTCATTTTCATACTCATCTAGAATTTAAAATGACTACAAATCAAACTTGTATTCATGGCCAACACTTAAATCCAGTAGATATTTTTTTCCAAAGTACCACATTAACACACATGATACTGGCAGTAATTCATGTAATAAATAGCTATTATATACAGTATATGATATATTATATAAATAAATATGACACATAAAGCAGTTTTTGAGACAAACTTAGGCCCAAGCAGTGAGGGACAACAAGCTGCTACTCTGCTAAAGCCAGATTTATATTTGCGCATCTGCTCTGTAACCCACGCCGTGACCTGACGTGCACCTCTCCAAAAACGGAGCAACGCGCTGCGTCTGTGACTGGCTTGAAATGCATTTCCTCATCCATGTCTCTCAGCGTCAGGCCCGGCGCAGAAAACTCTCCCTGCTTCTGCCTGCCACTCGCTATCTACTCTTCTCTCTTGTGTGCGTTGCAGTGATTCCAGTATAAGTACCTGTTGTTCAACATACGGTACGTTTAACTTCGACACGAGGCGCTCAGTTCCATTCGCCGTCATTTGAAGTGCACGGCGAAGCTCGACGCAGCTGACAAGCCGCCGACTAGCGGTAATTACAGAGCAATGCAGACACGCCAGCCAGTGCACAGTCCTGGGAGTCCTTCTGTGATATCAAACCGAATAGCCGAGCCTTGATCTATTGGTTGGGCAAACTCATCTTCGGCTAAGGAAGCATTAGAAGGACATTCCTGACATCCTGCAAACCAGTCTAATAATGTAAACTGACAAGGTATTGCGCAGAATAACCTGTAATTAAAATACTTCAAGTATTAGCCCTTGCAACAACTTTTTAAACCTTTCTAGGACTTTTCTGAGGGCGACTGCACGCTGGACTAAACTATGTACTCTGAAGTGACGTAAGAGCCGTCTGGCACTTGGCGTAGCAACATTACTTATCCACTGCAGCGTTCAACATAAGTAGAACAACATCTCATATAGCTCGATAAATCCTAGACTTCACTGTCAAAATCAATCACCTGGGCCTGTGTCTCTCCATGTTTGGTCCTGTTTTAGAGCCTAATGTTAAGAGCTGATCTTTGCAGTAAATGGTAGTTGTGGCCTATGTATTCGAACATATCACCAATAAGTCACTGTGCACTTATAAGACTAAAAGTTCTTCTTGTACTTGGAAATAGGAGCTAAGACCTTTAAAATGGTCCATTTCGTGCATCTCCTCTTCACAGAAATCACACCATATCAAGCATACTTACACGCCCTGTGTTGCAGCTCGAGTCTTATTGAGTAAACCATTTAAATTCCTGCTACTACAGTGGTATCTGTCTCAGTAGGTGAACAAAGAAGGACCTGTATAGCGCAGGTCTGATTTTGGCGGTAGGTTAAAGGGCCAATCCTGCACAGTCACCGGTGCTGTTTGCGTCTGAGCTGGCACTGCACGGATGGCCTGTTTCTGGGGTAAACAAAGACATAATCTCTCTCAGGTCTGCGTGTCATTAATCTTCATCATTTGATTGTACGCTGTGGCACTGTAATGACAAACGTGGTGTGGGTGATTCTGTTGAAAGGCCACACACTGCCTAACCCCAAGGCGTGGCTGCGTGGTGTGGTCCCGTCGTTTGCACACGGCTGTTTGGTTGGCTGGTGTGTTGCGTGGTTGACAATTTGTTGGACTGATTGATGGTTTGGTTGTCTGGCTCGCGATGAGCTGTCGGACTGTTTGGTGGATTCCTGTTGTGTTTTGTCCTCGGTTCAGATCGCTGCTTGGTCGGAATGTTGGCTGACAGTTTGGTGTCATATCTGTTGGCCTGTTTTCTCGTTTTATGCTTTGTTAATGATACAGATTACCACATCCCCCGTGTCTCAGCAGTTTTCTTGGCATAGATTCATAAGCAATAATATAATTGACAAAACTACCACCTTTACAATACTTCCCTGCAGTGGATTTAGATTTAGATTGATGAAGAAGGTCTGTGCTAGAAAAATTTAATGAGAAAACCCCCACGCAACAAACAATGTAGAATGTAGAGTTGGTTTATGACCATTGCAATCAAAGGTTCTGTGTGTTTAGACGAGTTTGTTTGCACAACACATATTTGCACTCATGCACCGCAGCTTGCAATGCAGTTAAATGCCACAGAGTCTGGGTCATACATTTGTTCATATGTTCATATCTCCTACTCAGACACAATAACTGACTCTCGCCTGACGGATCTCAGCTTCTCAAGCTAACTGGAACAAAAATGCCCATGTAGGAATCTCAATCAGAACGACGGACCGGCACGGTCAGAACGGATTTCTCAAATCAAATTGAGACGGGTGTCGTTAGAACCTTTCGTGACCTGTTCAATACGAGCCCCGTAAACACTTGAGCCGTGCATGCTCGCCCCATTTGGGGTAAACATCGGGTGAAGCGACACGTTTCTGGGAGGGACGTTTGAACAAGTTTTTCAAACCGGTGAAAAGACGAACAAAGCTGGGATCGATGTGCACAATGTTGAAGAAAACACACGTCTGCCTTGGTTAGTTCTTCTGAAAGAACGAATTCAGTTTCGTCGGTAAAATTTCTTTGTTTCTTATACTGTGTTTCTAGTAGACTCATCTCTACACAACAGGCAGAACCACTTTGTGCACAATAAAATGAAAAAAAATATATTTCGATTTGAATGTTTTGGGTCATGAAAACACATTCATCTCATTAGGTAATTTTGTGTATTGTCTCGAATCAGCACGATTTCAGTTTGGATGACAAATCGTGTACAGTAGACAATGATCATCAAACTCAACCATGTTTATCTGTAGACTTTAACACTGACCAGCTCACTCTTTGGTAGACCGGTTAGTGGTTTGATATTGACTGCAGCACCACAGACATCCACACATCTCCTCCCAGACGTGAATTCACAAATTACGCCTTTCAAACTCAACCTGCCTCTGGTGGTGTGGACCGACATCTGGACATACGCTGGAAAACCAAACCCGCTAGAAGCCAGGCGAAAGAACACACAAACCAAGTCATTCGTAATATCTGTCGACACACAGGAGACAGACAAGGATCCAGATAATAGTTTATGGTCTGGATGTGTATTGGCTTGTTTGACTTGTTCCCTTGAAGACGGAGAGAAAGGATGGGAGACAGAGGAGAAGGAAAGATAGATGTTGTTTAAAAACTATAATCCGTGGGCCTGTGATGAGGTATGTGGCTCTGCTGAGCGTCCCGGCTCAGGCTGTAACACAGTGTGGCAGCTCCATTGAGCATCAGCTCATTGTAGAACAGTGACTGGATGGGGCTGATATATACAGACACAGATCAAGAATTGACAGAAACTACACCATCAAAAGATTAGTTTAACAGATATAATTTAGTCTGCTTCTTACTGTAAACGCATTTCAATCAGAAGAGACTTATTTAAAAACGTGCCCTATGAGAGAAAGGTGAGAGTCTTTTCATTAGACCCAAGAAGGTAATAGGTGGTTTAGCTTCTGCGTCAGTTTGACGCCGTATCCTGACTTGCACCTCCCCAGAAAGGTAACTACACATCTCCTCTTTAGTATTTCCGGCCGCTTCTCCATCTGCACAATTTTCAGACTGATTGTTTTGGATCAATAAAGGCGGAACACATCGATGAAGGATTGACCGAGCAGGTTCGGAGATACAAACATTTGCACGTCTCGACTTTGGTGAAATTTTGGGGAAAGTTTCAGTCGCCATTGTTGAAACAAAAATGAACCCGACTGGCAAAAAAGACAGCGCCAACTTGCGCGTTTTTACTGAGCAAGTCAGACTGACAAGCGCACAAGTATAAATGGCTCGCACCGTAGGCTACGTACAGTACGTAGGTTACGCCGTCTATGTGCCGCAGAGGCATAAACCGCGCTTAAGATTGAATGGGATGAGAACTGGACATGCACAAAATGGACTGGACTGGTTATGAAGACCGGAGGAGAGCGGGTGGAGGAAATGACAGCAGCGGCAGCAGCAGCAGCAGAGGAGAACATGTTTACAGTTTGAGATCAGTGACGTGATTGCTGATTGAGATTGTGGAGATCTGTGAATGAGTGGGGATAAAAATACTCTTCTTGACTGAACTTAATCAATGCATCTGGAATGTAAAAATATTTTGCAAGTACTTTAACTTCTTCAGGTACCAACAGCAAAGAATAACACACACCCACATGCCCCTATCTATGTGCTTGAACGCGTACTGACACCTACACAAACTAACACAGACGGATAAAGATATGATCAGCACGGGTTCTGGTGCATCTTCCAATATGCCTCTATCACTAGAAGTAGTTTAATTTGCTGATCTTCGTTCGAGTGAAGCGAAAAAAAAAACAAAAACGTTTTACCCGGCAAAAGAGACACACAGTCAGTTATGACTAAGACTCATCCTGGTAAGCCTGACTTTCATGGATCAACAGCAGCCTCTTTAGTTGATCCAACATCAGTCATGACGTTCATGGGTGGGTTGCTGTCAATCGCCACCGCGTAGTTCTAACTGCTCCCATTAGCACAACGGAATAGATAAAGCATTTTCTGAAGTTCTGTGCACGTTCATGTGATGTGAAGTAAGGGTCTCGGGGTGAAAGGACTGCAGAAGGCTTATTTAAAAATGTAAAATTTCAAGGTGTAATAATTTCAAGATATTTTTTTTTTTGCTTTGGGTGTTGAGTGCTAACTGTGTCCCAACAGGCAAAATCATTTAACACAGACTCCATCCACAAAAAACTCAAAAGAATGCAAAAAAAAAAAAAAAACTGTAAATCAGAATCCTTCAGCCGTAAAGTGAATCAGACCATCATAGCACTGTCTGTGGTTGCATTTTTATAATTGCGCCGAGATAGAACCGCCATCAAACAATCTCATCAAGCAACTGAAACGTACCATAAAAACAAGTATGCCAATTTTCGCGAGCGTTACATAAACATAAACCTTGTTGCATATATGTGCAGAACCCATGTGTGCAAACTGTAAAAATACACGGCATGACATTATGTTGAGTCTGTCATACTTGGCAGCTCCATTGTCAGACATTTCATTGTTATTTCTGAGGAAAGCATTCATGCATTCATCTGAGTATAAGGTGTTTGCACAGACAAATACAGGAGGAAGGTGTGCGCCGTCTGGGTGTTACTTCCTGTCCTATTGTGTGTTGTCATACAGCGATATGGTGGGAACCTCGCGAATGCTCTTGTCTTTCACGGGGAGTGTTTGTCTGTGCTTCTGTCTGGCTGGCTGCGATTTCTCACACAAACTAGTTCCTGCTTGCGCTGCGGCTGCATCTGAGTGTTAGGAGTGTGTACGTGTTGCGAGCCTGTCGTGTTTGTGCGCGTGTGTTTGTGTGTGGTATGGAGCCTCAAAACGTCAATCAAATTTAAATCCGAAGATTAAAGGAAGGGGATGCCCTTGCCTGTCTTTTAATTACGGCGTTTGCGGTGAAGGAGGCCGGAAGCGCCGATGCTAATGTGGCGTACATTACCTGGACAGGCAGACAATACAGTTCCCTCACCGGGAGGTAATTAATATTTTAAATGACAGGGAGAGAGTGAGGGGGAGGAAGCAGAGCCACAATAAAAGCCACAATAAAATGTCAGTAAATGCTGTAAAGTTCTTTTTTTTTTTTTTTAGTATGAGGGGGACTGCAGGTTGGAGGAGGTACAAAATCGGGGTTAAAGCACAGAGGGGGGCTGCCATGGTAACATGCAGTGCATTGTGTAAGGTAGGAGGGAGAGGCTGGCAGCAGACAGGTTAATCCTCTCCAGGCAGCCAATTACAGACTCCCATTTCTCATTCTTCCTCCCCCATATTATCTCATTGACTCACCCCTACACTCCTGCACTTACCTCTTCTTCACCTGACTTCTAGCCCAAATCCTCCTCTCCTCTCGTTTCTCACAGGAATCATGCCCATATCGGGTGATTCCGCACCTCATCACTTATGTAGCAAGGTTGAAAGAGTAGCGCCAGAGTCGTGCCCGCCATCTTCTCCGACCTTGACCCTAGATAATGTTGCTGCACGGGTGCTGTAGAAAGAACTGAATGCAGAAAAAATAACAATACTGTGCAGCATCCTGCCGCTCACGTTGAACAACTCGGTTAATGAATGGTGAGAGAAGAATAATATTTAGATTCGATTTGAATTGCGCCCCGTGTTACGCTCGTGATGTGCAAATCAAGAACAAGTCATGGTTTGTTGTAAAGTCTGTGGATTCTTGTGATTTGATTAATGATAATGTGTCATGTCGCAGAATACGCACCACCAACGTCACTCTTAATAGGTATTAACGTTCGTCTTGTAGCTTGCCGAGAGACAAAGTTATAAAGATGTCACCTACGGGACTTTTGGGTGTGTCTCGTATTTGTTGTCGCGCGTATTCACGGTCTTATATTTCAACAAACTTTCCCATTTT
Organism: Chelon auratus; assembly: GCA_030220025.1. NCBI lineage: Eukaryota > Metazoa > Chordata > Actinopteri > Mugiliformes > Mugilidae > Chelon > Chelon auratus. The sequence continues at coordinate 1,415 of JASGAT010345025.1, read as the reverse complement.
CTGGATGAAAATCCTTTAAACCGGCAAATACGACACGGTTGAGTTCACGGCACAATTAAAGTGAGAATGAAAAACACAGTTTGTCTCGCCACGACATGAACGTCAAAGAAGCTGATTCTCTCTGTGTACGGTTGTTAGATATGATAAGATTTGTCACGTGCACAGTTATACATAGTGCAATGCACAGTGAAATGTATTTTTTATACCTGCAGCCAGTAGTAAAAATAGTAATAATTACACATAGCACACAAGGTAAACAATAAGTTTAAATGTATAACTGAGAAAAATAAACTTGAATGTAAACTTAAAGGGGGTAGCTAGTATATACATGCATTTACAATATTTTAAGACAGCTGTGCGATTAAAGTGCAGTGATGCAGTGGTACTTAAGTCCAGTTAAAGGGGAATTACAGATTTTTACAACCTTATTTCCGCCATAAAATACGGTCGTTTACTCACCCATATAACTTTGGTGTCATTTGGAGTCATTCGGACGATATTTACATTCGCGTATATCTGTATAGTGGGAGTGACTGGGGCACCGAAACGCAGCCTCTAAATAACGTAACTATCGGAAGTAAATATCTTCCGAACGACTCCAAATGACACTAAAGTTATATGGGTGAGTAAATGATCGTATTTTATGCCAGAAATAAGGTCCAGGTTGTAAAAAAATGGTAGTTCCCCTTTAAGACTCAGAGTTGAGCAGACGGATGGCATGGGGATAGAAACTCTTCTTCAGCCTCTCAGACTTTGTCCTCAGACAGCAGAAACGCCGCCCTGATGGCAGCAGGTGACTGGGCCGTTCCAGGTCCTGCTAGGAAGTCCTGCCTGGTGCAGTGTCCCATTCAGGTGTCCTATCCAGGTATTTATGGGGTGCCACTTGAAAATGAGTTTGGTAAAGAAAGAAAGGCATAAAAAAAATAAATCTTAGTTACAAAATGTATGTAAATCCATTGAGTTTATGTCAAAAGTGAAGGAGAGCAGTCGCATAAAACAAGTCTAGGACAAAATGTCCTACAAACGGACACAGAGGTCAGTCTGTAGGACATTTTGCCAGGAAGCTGTAGACTTTGTGTCCTGTGTTGAACATTATCTCTTTTTTTTAACACAGTCGACTTTTTATTCCCCTTTCTTTAATTTTTATTTTTGGCTTCTTTTAGTTTATTTAGTTTTAAAAGTTTGGTTTAAAGATGCCCTTTCACAATCTTTAGATAGAAAGACTTTATTCAACCACAAGGGAAATTGCTTGGTCACAGTAGCTCAACTGCACATAAAAAAAATAAAATAAAATAAATTAAAAATGAAGAACACTAATAAAATAAAAATAGAAATAAATAATGGAGTAAGTACATAAAAAAAAATATGAATATGAATATACACTATATACATAGAACGGATAATGATATGGTACA
>JASGAT010345024.1:0-14951 GCA_030220025.1 Chelon auratus | reverse complement strand
GGACCAGACACATCAGTATCGTTAAATCTTTTACAGATGAATCTTAACAAACCTGATACATTCTTGATTTCACATGATGATTAAATGGGACCTGTTAAAAATAATGAATACCAGTCTGTGTTGATTGACTCTCCTTCACTGATAGTTTTTTAGTTTAACTGCATCTTAGTCAACAGTGTCTAATCCAGTTAACAAGGATACACAGTGGTGTCTGTTCACTGCATGCTGCTTGTTAATTCACTGCTTGGCTCAGAACGGACAGTTCCTGTGCTCTTTGCTATAACTGATTGTGGTGCTTTCCTGTTCTCAATTCTTCTCTTCCCACCCGCCTCCTGCTTTCTTATGATGTGTCTCTCTGTGTGGTCTGTGTTTGTGCTGCTGAAGGGAAGCTTCAGGTCGCTGCAGGTAACTCAGATTTCTCTTTCTTCCAGTTTTCCCCTTCAGTTTTTTCTTAACATCTCTAGCAGTGCGTATGTGTGTCTAATATCTGGCAGTGTTGTGCTTTGTTGGCTTGGTGTCATTTCGCTGGCTATGGTGTTTAGCTCCCAGGCCAGCAGCAGAATGTCAATGAGGAGGCTCTGAATGAACCGGCATTAGCTGCTTTATCTCTGCTGGCAGGCAGGGCCAATATGTTTCCAATTGGAGTGTAGCCACAGATTCATGGACAAACTATGAGCCTTGCTGTCATGCTGAACAAGCTAGCTTCACTTGGTCCAAGACATAACATGATGTAAGGGCAATTTATTTCTGTCTCTGCTTTCAGAAAGGTAATTCTCTCATTTGTTTTTCTCCTCTATTTCTCGTCCCATATTTTTTCTGCCACCTCTCTTTTGTCTACGTTTGTCCTCAATCCCTCCTTTTCCACTACTTTCTTTGGTCTGTCACACCATCTTTTCTTCACATTCCTCCTCTATCTTCATCCTTGGTTTGTCTCCCTGCTTCCTCGTAGCCCTACTATGCCAACAGGCCCAGCCTGCCTCCCAGCAGCGGGCCACGGGGCATCTCTCCCAGCAGTGCCCCCCGGTCCGTTACCCCCACTCACGTCTACCAGGCCGGCCCTGGCTCCCAAATGATGATGATCCCCCAGCAGCAGCTGTCCTTCCCTAGCTCACCACAGGGACCCGCCTACTTCATATCAGGACAGGTAAGGTTGGGCAAAATGTGATGATTTCAATTTGACATGGTACTGAAACTGGACGGTAGTAATTGCAATTGCAAGTGGTTGTCTTTTGTTTTAATTCTGTACACACTGCATGAACGAAATATGAGGTAATGATTCAACCCCTCCCAGCTGTGTATGTGGAAGAGAAGGATGAATATCTTTTTGTGCATGTCTGTCAGGAAACTCATTATTTCTATAGCTTAAATGACTGCATCTAATCATTCTCTCTTCTCTGCTCTTCTCTCTCTCTCTCTCACCATTGCTCCTCTCTTCTCCCTCTTGTTTGCTACCTTAGTACCGGTCACCAACCTACGTGGCCACGCCCCAGCAGTACCCAGTCCCAGCGGGCACCCCAGGCTTCTACCCAGGCACCAGCCCCGCTGAATATGGTACTTATGGTAAGAGGCTCTAGCAGGGGCCTCATCTGCGCCACTCACACACGAGAGCCAAACACAGCAGGGATTTTACACTGACACTGCAGCAGACGCTAGTCTGACACTGCACACCACTGTTCAGACGGTTGACAGGAAATGTAATTTACACAGGAAAAGAAATTGTAAATATCAAACAGGGTCCCAAGTAGCTGTTACTGATGACTTGCACAATAGTCTGCTCATAAGAATTTTACTTCTCAACTCAATTTCTATGCAGTCGCTGTAGTCCTGGTGAGTTTTGTGACATGAAAATTGTTTGGGATTATTTCTGTTTGTTTAATTTGGCTGTTTATATTGTTTTGTTTTATTTTATTTTATTTTTTGACCAGAAAGCACTTCCTTTAGTAAGAAGCAGGTGTAGAAGCACGAGTAAAACTCATACCTCATACACACAAGGAGCAGTTCAGCTTTAAAGAAGATAAAGTGGCAGGATGTGTTGTTTTGTTTAAAAGAAAAAAATGGAAAGGTTTCGTTGTAAGTTCCTCAAAATCTAAGAGCAATGCCACCTCTGTTGGGCTTCAGTTGTGCAATGACATTCAGCAATCATCCAGCATAGACCATATGTCCGTAATGAAATGCAGCTCCAAGGCATGTCGTGATGTCAGTGTAGGGTGCGACTGCATTCTATAAAGTGTTGGAAGTGGCTGTCTGTCATTATCAAAGCAGGTTGTGTAAAATGGGCCCACCTCAGCACAATTAACATCTGTATTCATTTACACATTAATATTCTCTGTGGAACAGTGTGTTTTTATAATATGCTTTAAGAATGCAGCTGGCATAGTTCATACACATTAGCTCATTTTTGTGTTCATGCATGTCAAATACTTTGTTGTCATGTTGTTTCACATCTGCCAACCACAGCAGCCCTGCAGACTTGCAAGTTTTGCTGCTGATCTAATGTGTTGGCACGCCCTCTAGAGGTGATAATGTGTCAGTACATTAAAAGAACTGGCATTGCACTGAAACAAACTTGCTGACCCCCCACTGCCAGGCATTTCAGCTATGTGTTGTCTTTGTTAAACTGTAGCTCATCAGCAATAGAACGCAGTGGCCTGAATAACAGACCTGTAAAAACACAATTCTTCCTGTGATGCTGTGCATGTCCTGCTCTTTGCACTTCACTGTGAGCAACCTGTGATGCACAGTACGGTATTTAAAAACATTTCTGCATAGTCTGCAAGAAAATGCTATTAGATGGATTTAATAATTATCTAAAATAGTTTAACTTCTTTTCTAATGGTTTCAGGTGATTTTCAGTCCTAAGCTGGTTCATCTATATAAAGGGCAGCAAGCAACTATACACAATTTTTTTTTTTAACGTGTAACTTGTTTACGTTAATGTTGCTAACGTGTCAATTTCATGAGTGTGAATTCAGTTCTATTTTATTAATACAGCGTCAAATACAATCCAAATTGTCTCAAGACACTTCAACCAAATTCAGACCTTGAAGCTCAGAGAGCAAGCTCTGAGGCAAAGGTGGCACAGAAGAAGTTTTCTAAACAACATACAATCAAGAGTACATGAGTACATGAAGAGTACATAGGTGAATTGTAGTGGATAGAGTGAATGGACAAGTAATTATTCAGATAATTCTGACTCTCAGTCCAAGCAGATCTTTTTAGGCTGAGTTAACATCACATAGTTTTATGAACTGCAGCCATGCAATGAATTCGACTTGACTTCTCCTGTTACATCATGAAGTTTGTGTCTCTCATAGACATTTCACAAAGCAATTAGTAGGAGTGTATGAGGTACTTATCCATAGTCTGTGCAATACCCACAGTACCTGGTGCTCGGCCTGCACACAGTTTGAAGAAGTAGACAAGAGAAAGGTCAGCAGGAGATTAGTTTGACTAGAATACTTTTACCTGGTCTTCAGGCTGCCTTTCAGTACTCCTGCACGTTATCACACCTGTCCTGCTAACTATATTCCTAATCCGATCACTTCAAAGAAACCAAACTACCCCTTTAGCAATAGAAATATCAAGATACCAACTGTATCACGGCGATGGTGTGTTACAGCCAAAACACTGAATATTGTGTGTCATCTAGAAAAGTGTGAGGATACACCGTGTCCACCGTGAAATTCAGTTAGATAATGAGAGAGTTCATTCTAGTTCAATGTTAAGCGTTCAGGATTTTGAATCCTCAACATCAGCAGGATTTGTGCTTCATGGATTTATTTATTTATTGTCTCGCTGTATTCTGTTCTCACCGTTTTCACACCTCAGAGGTCCATGTTGTTCTTCTAGTAGCACGCCACAGACAAAAAGGATGTCACATTTTGCTGCTGTTTCAGTGCTACTTTAGTGAAATTGTATTTGTTGTCCAGTTTGGTACTTGTCTTTCCATCATCTTGGTAATATGAGTGAGCTGCGTTCAAGTTTATGCTGCTTATTTTGTACTGAAAAGAATCTGGCGTGTGTTTGTGTTGGATGGCATGTGGCACATTGGTCATTCTGAGAGTCACATGGTATGACGTGACCTCGGATGGCACATGACCGTATTATAACATACACATTACTGACAGTAAGGCTCTCCTCTTAGAGGGGCATTGTGAAGGAGTACTAACACAATGTCAGTATGTCCTAAAAACAGGAATGCTGTGCACCTATAATATACATCTCAGATGAATGAAGCCTTGTTTTTGCATTTTTAACCTATTATGCTTGTCATAAACATTTGGTACCTGCATAGTAACAGCTCCAGATATAATAACCCCACCCCCCTCAGTCCTCCAAGTGGTACAGTCTCTCTGACTACAGTCCTTTTCTAGCAGTCAGGTAAAACACACATACACAGTGCTGACGTAGTACAGTCACTATTTTTAAGACTCCCACTCGTCAAGGGTGATTTACTTAACTCCTACCACATCCATACACACAGCCCACCCCGTTTGTTGTAGGCTCCGGTGTCTTTGCCAGCACAGATCAGATAACATGTCCATGGTGGTGAGTCTTCAGACAAATCAGAGCCACTCTGAATGGTACGACCTAACAGTTTAGCTCCCCTGCCAGTATACTGAAGGGGAGGGAGAGGGAACGAGGGAGGAATCAGGAAGGTCAGAGGGAGGAGCAACACGGAGACACGCTGGAAGAGGGAGGGCTGAGCATTAGAAGAAGTCATTCTGAGAGGGCACCTGTAGAGAGGACAGGAACAAGTTTAGAGAGGGGGTTTGAAGAGAAACCCCCTCTCCATTTTCTGTTCATACGCAGTTTTGCACTCAGCAGGCTTTCAGCATGGGGAATCGTGGGTCTCAAGAGCAGCAGGACTCTGAGGGTAGGTGTTGTCTAGACAGTGTGTCTCTTTGAAGCCCCCCTCCCTCTGCAAACTTCTGCACTTTGTGAGTCAAATCTCAAGTCTCTTAATTACAGTAATGGGACTCGGTCCAAAAAACGTCTCATTCCGCCTTCTAGCTTTCTGGTTTCGAGAATGCTCCCCTTCTCCCTCGCTCTGCCCTTCTCTTTCAGTCTTCCCTCCCTTTCCCTCTCGCGCACACTCTTCCCCCAGCCGGTGTGGGTTTTTGACTATATTTAGGCTGTGCTGCTCCTGGTCAACAATGCAGACTCAGTAATGTGAGTTAGACTGAAATGCATGCAGAGGGGGAGAGAGGCAGAGCAGGAGCTACTTGCCATCGTGCTGAAAGAGAAGCCTCTTCAATTTGAGGATTTTTTTTTCTTCCCCGTCCCTTGAAAGTGGGCTGCAACTGGGTCTGAACTGTAGCTGAGGCCACTTACAAGGCCAGGTAATGTCAGTGAACAGTTTAGCTGTATTGTTGACATTATTGACTAAGCAGGCTAAAATGGGTTGTTTGAGCTTGTGGAAACTTTTTGTCTCCATTGGCAGCAGCCTTCTTGACAAATTTGTTAATGTGATAAATATCTATGGCCTTAAGAGATAAGGGCCACTAATGCAGCACTGAGCAAAGAGAGAGAGACACTGACTGCTGTGTCATGGTCTGAAGGCCTACAGTACCTGCAGGGTCCTTCCAGGTGCATGTCTGCTTCGGTAAACTGTTGAATTCAGATCCAAGTTGGTGGATTGGTGTTACAAGTGATCGGGTGCAGATTTAAGCCAATGATATCTGTTCCCGTGTACTTCTGAGTTTATAATTGAACGTAATTATATTAATGGGGAAGGGATATTTGGAAATGTAGCAGTTGTTACTATTTATGGGCTGACGGTCACCTAAAAATGCCAAACATTTACTACTTCTGTGAGAAATGTGAGAATTTGATGATTTTTTTTTTTTCCCCCTGTCATATGTAATAGTAGATTGAATAGCCGTACTGGATAACACAAAACTATTTGCATACGTCAAACAGGGATGCATTTTGTACTATTTTATTAAATACATAATAGTTTAAATTTAAATGGTAGTAGTAGTACTAGTAGTAGTAGCAGCAGCAGCAGCAGCAGCAGCAGCAACACGACACAAAGTTGCGAAACATATGCCTGATGCATGGCCTTGTGTTGCTGGAACAGCCTAGCAACATGGCCATCATAAATAAAAAAGTGTGTTTCATAGTTTTAAAACACTAAAAACAAGGAAATAATGCAGAGGCATGATTTGTGCAGAACCTTGTAACCTGAACTTCTTTTACATTATATAGAAATGATTGGTCTGATGGCAGGCAGTTTTTAGAGTTTAAACATCAGTGTTTATTCTTTTATGTCTTCCACATGTATTAATTTATGCGCTTGTTTATTTACTCATTAATCATAACTTCATGCAATGAGCAACAGAATATGCTTGAAAAAAATCTCAATTTCCAACTTCTTGTCTTTGATGTTTAGAGAAACTGTTAGGACTCGGAGAGAAGAGAACCCAGAAATAGTGATTTGTGTTTCTGTTATTGTCAGTTGTATTTGACAGATTGTGATTTCACACGTCTTTATACAGTGAAAGTACTTTAGTCCTAAAAAGAGTGCACTTACCATAGTGTAATGCTGGATAGACAACTGCAGCTGTTGTTCTGCAAATCATCAAGAGTTCAAACCTTCACGTTCTGCATGCATCTTTTCTTACTGCCTTAAGGTGTCTTAACAAGACCTTCAGTGATGTAGACAGTAATGCAATTGTGTAATAACTTCCTGGTGGATATGTGTGTACATCCTGTGCATTAGGCTGATGTGTTTATGTAAAGTAACATCTGTTTGCATTAAGTCAGTATGCATTGGTTTACATTCTTCTTTCGGTCTGATCCACAGCAGGGGCCTACTACCCCGCACAGCCTCAGTTCCCCTCGTCGGTGCAGGCGGCACCGGTTATTATGAACCCTGCCCCTCAACAGCAGCAACCACCACCTCAGCCGCAACAGCACATCCCCACCAAGCGCGAACGCAAACAGGTACAGTCAGCATTCCTCCACACAAAACCTGTTAGACTTTATACTGCCTATACTGAGTGCACATCAGTCACAGTGCTTAACCACATAACTAACTAACAATGTGCTGCAGAGATTTAAAACCTCTCATATTTGTCTTTTTAAAGTTGAACTCACAGAATTTCTCCTAGAGAGAATATGCATTGTCACTGAAGTGGTACGCTGCAAATATTAGGCAGAAAAAGTCTGTTCATTGATCTTAAACTACACATGTCAAAGAAAGCATTATTTTTGGAAAGGGGCCGTCACTGTCTGAAGACAAGAAGTTAGAAAATGAGAAAGATCTGGGAGTGTCAGGTTAGAAACAAGTGAGTTTGCTCCATTAAGGATCCTTATACATCTATATGTTGTTACGGTTCAGAGAGCTGTTGATAGGATATTGTTGCATTTAACCTTAGTTTGGTTCATGTTTGCACATTAAGACAAAGTTCTGACACGCCCTCAACACTACATTCTCGCACACTGTTTTGTGATTGGTCATAATTTTGTGGGAAACAGGAAATAACTGAATCAAAAATGGAGCTTCAGCGGCGAGTGTGGGTACTGGCATTTGTTGCTGTTCTGTGGTTCATGTGCCAGTGTTTGTCTGTGAACAACATGTTTGATCAAGCATCTACACTACATGTAGAAAACAACGTTTACGTATATATGATGAGAGGGTGCATTGCTGTTGCTACTTCAGAGCTGTATAGTCAGAGTAGCCGTGACTGTAACGTGTGTTCACTCGATTGAAGACTCTCTCTGACCAGGCTCAGCTTGGTTCATTTATGTTGAAGGTGAAATTGCTGTGTTCACGCCTGCCCAAATGAACAAACCAGAGGGATTAAAGGAGTAGGTCATTCATCTCTCACCAAAATGTTGGTGTTTGGGTTCCGCTGTGGGCAATGAAGTGGACAGGGTTGACAAGATAGTTCTGTGTTCTGCGAGTGTAGTTTAGCTTTACACATGCCATTACAGGAAAAAGATATATTGTTTTTCTGAATGCTTAATTACCTTTAGAGTCAATGTTGGCAGAAAATTAGATGTTAAGTGTGAAATGAAAGTTTTTTTGTTTGTTTTTTTTTTTTTAGATAAACTTACCTTGGTGTGTTGTAATCTTGACTACTCTTGATTGTCTGGATGTTGAGTGCAATTAAGAGATAGCGGTGAACTTGATCTTAACTCGTTTTGCTGCTCAACTAAGGAGCTGTTACGACACATTCCCTGGTTCTACAGTATGTCTAGTGTTTCCTCTGCTCTCTAAGATGGCCCTCGCCTGGTATGCAGTAGCTCCCTGAGCTAAAGCCCTACTTTGTGCCTCACATCTCATCTTTGTTTTTACATTTGAGACTCCTGCAGCGATTAAATACAAGTCAAAAATATAAGTAACTGCTTCTCTAAATTCATCCCATGTGCCCAGACCAATAGTATGCTTAATATGATGTATCCGTTACACATCCACACTTTGAAGCCATAAAGCCATTATCGCAAGATAACACACAGGAATCTCTGGTGAAGCTTCACAAATGTGCTTTTAAGTTTAAAGTTGGTGGTTGTGCTCTGGCTAAAAGATTTATGCAAAGTACACACCACAGGGTTCGCATTCTTGGCTTTTGGGAGGGATACACTAGAGAAAGCACGTAGAGATTTGGTGTCTTGTGGAGAACACATCGACACAAAAAAAACTCTGGTGAGGGCTCTCATTTCATTTATAGACACTGTATGTAAGCTGCAAATCAGCAGTACACAAGCTTTATGTAGACAAGTCAGATGGAGAAGGAGTGGGTTTGAATATTGTGGGTTTTAAAATGTTTATTCAAGTATTTTCTGCACTCTGGCTGTCATATATTTAACTGCCACCATCCTCCCAATTTGTGCTCTTTTTATACCAGATGACAAGCGAAAGCTGTAGCTTTGCAAATATATATTTTTTTCAACTTCCCAGTTCCCAAAGAGAAAATTCAGAGGGGAGGGGGTGAAGGACGTGTCAGCACATAGCTCAACTCCACGTGGCCACTGGTTACTCCCCCTTCTGAGCCGGAAGGGCTAAGCAGGCAGCCTTCCTCTGCTGCTGTGGCATCCCCCTCCTCCTCCAGTGCTGGTTTCCTCTGCTCTCAGAAGGCGCACGCCTGAAAAAAAAGCCCTGAGGAGTGACTTTAGTGGGCTGGATGACAGCAAAGAGAGAGAGAATTAGGAAAGGGGGAGTTTCTTGTGCTAGCTGAAGCTCATTTGATAACGCTAACTTTTTTTTTTCCTGGAACCCCCCATGCCCCTCCTTAACTCTCCGGCCCCTTTAACTGTCTGTTAGCCTCTGTGGGCGGGGGTGCGCATTCCAATACCATAGCTTTACAAGGCCAGTCGCTTTATCCTTTTTTCCCCCCTCCCTGTTCTGTTCAGTGTATGAGAGAGTGCGAGAGAGTGAGTCAAGTCGCTAGCTAGCTTACTGACAGACCCAGCCCTGCTCTGTCCTGCTCTGCCGGTGTGGAGCTCTCCTCTCTCAGCCTGGATGTGTATTGTGCAAGTTACGCAGAGGTGAAACTACTCTTTTTCCACCCGCCATCCTGCTTTGTTGAGTTTAAAGTCCAACTCAAATCCAGCTGGAGCTGCTACTCCAGCCCGAGGATGAGAGAGGCCCAGCAGGGTTTGTAGAGCTCCAGGAGAGGAGTTGCAGGCAAACTGAACCAGGTAAAGGTCAGTAGTGTTGAGTAAATATTAAATGCATTTTCAGTCAAAAGTAGGTCACAGAGCAAACGTGTTGTTGCAGCTCCCTGGTAACTTTTACAGTTTAATTCTTGTCTACTGACTGTGTGCGTCACTTTAGTTAGTAGCATTCTGGTTTATACCACTTCCATGGCAGCTCTGAGCTCACACAGTAAAAACAGAGTGTGTCTGAGAGAAAAAGACCAGTGAATAGAAAACACGTGTTTGCTATCTATGGACACTCAGTGAGTGAGTGATCAGATTTTCACTCACTTTTTCCCCCTTCTGCCTGAGTGTGTGTGTGTGTACACAGGAAAACCTTCAGTTGTCAGACCTGATTGTGGCTTTGCGTTTTGCGAGAGTCAAGAATTTTCACACGGCTTAAATCAGCAGAGGAATTCGTTTGACAGTTTGTCTACTAGTTGGTGAATTCGATTCACGTTAAGTCGGACAGCTTTTCTGGTGACTCAGAGGCACATTCAGTGAGCAACAGAGGAATTTGCATGGCGGGTGGTGTTTGGATTTTGTGTGCCTCTGCGTTTAGACGGAGAGAAATGCAGCTTTCATTGAATGAGAGGCAGCTAGCGAGTCGTACTGAGAGGGAGGATCAGAAAGGGCGGACCTCTCTAGTTGTAGCACCGGGGGGAAGCAGCTCACACCTGTCGCTCTTCTCACCCTCAAAAATGTCTATTTTCTCTCTTTGTTTGGAGTAGGTTTTATTTCTCGAGTGCTATTGATCTCCTTTTCCCCCTGCTCTCCTGTCTAGCCGTTTACTCACCGACAGCTCACCTGGTTCTGTTTTTCCACAGATCAGAATAAGAGACCCTAACCAAGGAGGTCGAGACATCACAGAGGAGATTATGTCAGGGGGCCGTAGTGGCTCTACCCCAACCCCACCACAGGTGAGCAGTCATGTTCATGTAAGCACAGCAGACACACTGTATTGTTTTAAATTAACTTTTGAAACTCAAATTATTATGTCATGCAAAGACATAACACTTGCTTTGCAATGAGTGATCAGATCAGCTACTTTACTTATACTTTAACAAATCAAGAAGAGGTTATGTATTAATTCTGCTGGCTGTGTGGCAACGGCTATTCTTTTCTTGGGTCCATTTACAAATGTAAAACGTTTAGAGTCTGTTATTTATTTTGTTAATTATTTACACATCTACATCTACAAAATTGGATTAGAGTACTTAAACCCAAATCGTTTAAAGACTTTAACATTACCTCTACATTTTTGTGGTGAACTAACACAAATAACAGTACATTCTGTCTCCTTTTTTTAAGTTTACATCTAAAACAAGGATTTACTTGCCCACATTCTCAATATGTAACTACTCATAGTGCAAACTGTCCACCCTCAAGTGTTGCCTCACGAGCTGTCAGAATGAAACTGATTTATAACTAGCTCTTACAATACTGACATGTGGCTCACATAGCCAACTCGGGAGTGACATGAAAGCAGTTTTTTCCACAGTCAAATAGAAAAGGTGAAAAACTTGTGTTGTTCTAACTTTTTGTGCGTTTGTCTTCCAACAGTCAGCCATATCAGGAACAGAAAGTACAGCAGTAGCACAGGCCAACGGTGAGAGCGTCACAGCTGCTGTTACACCAGCACTGGTTAGACCAGGTGAGTTCCACGTGCACAGAGCCTTTTCACACTGGGCATATTATACCCGAGCTGTTAATACTTGCCTTACTTAATTTGGGAAACTCTGCAGTAGGAAGGTTTTGCTGTATGCATCCTATTTTTTATCCATTTGCATTTTCTAAACCATGAGATTTGCACTTATAGATCATAAATTCAACTTGATCTACAGTAGTCTTTACATTTCTGCTTGAAAATTAAATGTTTCCAGTTAATATTCCTCTTAACATCCAATAACAATAACTTTCAAGCTGACAAAATACAGGCTGTACCCAGTTTCATAAATTATCTTACTTAGTACAGTAATTAATGAACAAAAATAGCCTGCTATGTTGATATAGGTATATTATAAATCACAGCTCGGAGGGACAAATACTATCATCAGTAGTCAAACTGTAGTTTTTGGAAGGCAGGGGATTCAACGGCATCAAGAATATTTCTACTTCCATCACTCAAATACGTGTTGATGGAATTAAAACAGATTCTAATGGGAATATGCCTCTTCTTCTGCTTTTCATCTCCAAGTCATGGGTTAGCCACAAAGGCGCCTTGCTGTTATTGTGTCTTGAGTAAATCAATTATCAGACCATGTGACATGTATTGTTCTGTGTCGAATTTTAATTCCACCCACAAGCAACAACTTCAGAGGTTGACTGTGTTGTTCAGTATCATAGATCATGACCAGATTCAAGTAGGCTCCTGGCAGCGACCACTTCAGCTGCTGATGGCTGAACCGACATGTTCACAGCTGACTTAGAAAGGATGGTTTGACCTTGTTCTTTGACTGTGAACTGGGTCAGCCCCTTTTCCATTGGAGGTAGTGAGGTACTGGTTTGTAGAACATGTTGTCTGACCACATCAGAACCCAGCAGTGCGTTTGAAGGACCACATTTGTGGTGTGAAAAGATGGCTGTCAACAAATGAGGAAAGGTGATACTTGCTCAAATGTGGTGATAATGGGACACATGTTCAGTGTCTTGTATTAGTCATAACAGTTATGTGAATGGTGTTACACATCTGTACATTTTCAGAAAGCTGCAGAAGGCGTCCGATGCATTGTTGACATAAATGACAAACTTAGGAACTTGACAGTGTAACATATTGTCACCAGTCCAAGTAACTTTATCTGTGATTTTGACTCCTCAGATGAAAGGGAGAAACCTTCGCCTCCTCAGTCAAAAACCCCAGAACTTGTCAAGGGTGACCCCATCCCCACAGAGGCTACCTCCTCTGACACGAACACTAGGGCCTCTGCACCCCCTCTACTATCAGAAGCAGAGAACACTTCTCTCAACACTATTTCAACACTTGCATCCAGCGCTCCTGTTGCAGATGTGATGGATGCTCCCCCACCTCCTAGAGAACCCACACCACCCCTCCAATCTGCACCCGAGGTACCTGCCTACCCAGCACCTCTCCCTGACCCTGTCCCCAAATCTGACAGGAAAGCCACAGAGGCAAAAGAGGATGTGGTGGAAGCGGTGGAGACTACGGCGGAGGAGGCAGCAGCCTCTTTGGACACAACTGTTACTCTTCCCTCCTCCACTAATGGTGTGGCAGAGGTGGAGCCACAAATGCTGTCAGTCACCTTACCACCCACTCACCTGGATGCCCCCCTAGAGTCTCCCATTGCACAGCCTGAGGAGCTCCGCCTACCCAATGGCCTGCCTCTGCCGGCTCCTCAAGATCCCGAGGTTCCTTCCATCAGCACCGCTGAGCATGACGACAGCCCCATAGCTGAGCCGGACGTCAGCCAGCTGCCTGTCACACAGACATGCACAGCCATCACTCAGACAGCACCTTCACCAGTTGTCCAAGCCACGCCTGCACCCGATGAGGAGTCAGTACCTGCACCCGATGAGGAGTCAATACCTGCACCCATTGTCCAGGAAGGCCCTGCTGAACCAGTCGTTCAGGCAACGCCTGCCCAGCCCGAGACACAAGAGACGGCCCCTACAGCCATTTTGGACATTGAGGAAGATGCTCCAGTGCCCCAATCCAACGCCAAGGAAGAGACGCCATCTCCTGCAGAGACAGTTTCCAAAGCAGACAGTGCCCCAGAAACAGTGCCCACTCCTCCCACTCTTCCCACTCCTCCCCCTCCTGCAGCAGAGGAGAGAGAGGACACCCCTCCTCCTCCGTCAGTCACCCCTGCCCTTGTAGAAACTACTATGCAAGGTCAGTCACATTCTCGTATTTTTGTATTTTATTAACGTGAATCACACATCTTTTCTTAAGTATGACAGCCTCTATCATTCACATAAAACCTGCACCAACAGCACTGATCTGATCCGATGGTACTTGTCTGTCTTTCTGTAGCTGCTGTGTCTGTGCCAAAGAAAAAGAGGAAGATGAAGGATCTGAACAAAAAGGAGGCAGTGGGAGACCTCCTTGATGCCTTTAAGGAGGTGAGCGTGCAGCATTGCATTTAATTTGTTCACACTTTCTGATGTTGGCAAAGGCAATAATTTAAGCTTCATATCAGCCCCTAAATAGGACATTACATGGAGACTGCTGTTGCTGGTTTGGCTCTGAAGTGTTAATCTCAGTTTGATGCAAAGTTTCGCTATTCTAAGATTCCACATTGACTTTTCCCAACCAAGGAGCAGGTAGTGGTCCCACCGGAACCTGAACCAACCCCTGCCTCAGCACCTGAGCCCCAGCCCCCTGCCGCTTCTCCTCCGGCTCCAGAGGAGGCGGACTTGACATGGGAGGATAAGGAGGACAAGCTGGATGCTGAAAACATTAAGCCAGATTCTCCAAATCCGACGGACAAGAAGTACCAGTACAAAGAGGGTGGGTCTCTGAACCTTGCTACATGTCGGTGCGCTGCGCTGCGCTGCGCTGCGCTGACGATTCAGCTTAAACAATGTCCTTATCTCACTTTCAGCAGAGTGTCAGCTAACTGCGTTTATGTTTCCTTCATAGAAGCTGAGGGAGTGGCATTTTTCCTGATTGTGCCTCTGTTGATATGAGTGTTGAGTGGAAAATGATAGTATTATGATGGCAACGCATAATATTAAGCTGCCTAGGTGACTTGTAGGTCGTGTCTTTTTTCTTTCTGGTGACTTTTTCCTTGTGCATTACTGCAACAAACGGTAGTAAATGGCTCCTGCCTACTAAGTAAAAGTCGGGGAGAATCGAGAATTTACGATTAGATTAGATTCAACTTTATTGTCATTACACCTGTACATGTACAGAGCAACGAAATGCAGTTTAGCATCTAACCAGAAGTGCAATAGGCAGTAAGTGCACGTAGCATAAATATTGTGGTAAATAAGTATGACCAGAGATTTTTGAAATTGAATTATTATGCTTTACATTATATACAGACATACAGCTCTAGGGTCTTTACTTCCCTTCTCTGCGCAGTTCTGCTTTGCTGTGCAGGGGTCGTTACATTTCCAACAAGTTCCCATTTCGTTCTCATCAAAGAAAAATGAACACGCATATATTGTGACATACACTATATTACCAAAAGTATTCGCTCACCTGCCTTTACTCATTCTATGAACTGAAGTGCCATCCCCTTCCTAACTCATAGAATTCAATATGATGTCGGTCCACCTTTTGCAGCTATTACAGCTTCAACTCTTCTGGGAAGACTGTCCACAAGGTTGAGGAGAGTGTTTAT